>OY735239.1:2963804-3031304 GCA_963457665.1 Thysanoteuthis rhombus | reverse complement strand
TATATATATATATATATATATATATATATATATATATATATATATATATATATATATATATATAAATATATATTTATAGATAGAGAGAAAGATGGACTGACAGACAGACAGCAAATGTAAATAGATATGGACGGATAAATCAATGCTCCATGGTTTCACCAGTTGCAATCTTCAGACAATGCAAACAAGGAGCAAAGATCGCAGTAGCCTGAAACTCGTTGTCACAATAGAGCATCGATAATTCTATCCATATCTGTAGAGATAGAAGAGAGCGAGAGAGGAATTAGAGGAGAGAATAAGACAGATAAACAGAGAGAGGATATTGTGTTTGGATGTTTCGATTGATAGATAAACTTATGAATACTATGATATACAGGCACTGGAATAGCCAGAGAATTGAAGTTTTATTGAGAAAAAAAACTGCATGTAAAATACTTATGGAAATATATAAACCCATATTAGGATCGATGGACAGTAATATTGTCAAACAAACAGACAAATAAAAGCAATACTTCTAAGTGCTTTTTGTTTTTTTGAATATATCCATTAAGAGACTTTCTTTATAGAAATATTGCTATCTGATTGAAAAGATACAAATTGAATGGACACCTTTCAATATATCTTTTATTGGCAATTATCCTCTCGCATTTTTTTCAAAGAAGGAAGCAACTAGAGAGCGAATACTCTACCAAATAAAAACTTCTAAAGATATGATGTGTCATGGAATTGACTACGATGTAAGGGATGTAAGCGTGCTGAGGAAGATAACATTGAAATCTTCCTCTCTATCGTTTATCGGCAATTATTCGTTTCCATTTTATAGAGTGATGATAATTGTGCCACTGTGTGAGTATGGTAGCCCCATGTGTCCTCCATGGAGTCGTTTCTGCGTGAGAAATGACCGGATGCGCTCTGCAGTCTTAGCAAGATGTTCTTTTGATCAGTAACAGAGTAGAGGCTGGGAAAAGACCAGGCTTAACGTCCCTCAATTTACTTCTTACAAGAACGGTGTATCCATCTCGATTTGGCCGAATATCGAATGCAATTCGGTCGTAGGTAGATTAGGAAGCACTAAGAGAGTCCACACCTCTACCTACGTGATTTCTTTGGGATATATTGCGGTGCGATAGCTACGACGCATCGGTTGGACTGTTGTACGGACAGAAGGACGAACAGACGTGGGATCATACAGATACGTCTATCAACTATTGCTATAGGCAAAAGATAATCTTGAAAAGAGATGCAACTTTTCCTTTATTGTTCTTGTTCTTGTTCTTGTTCTTGTTCTTGTTCTTGTTCTTCTTCTTCTTCTTCTTCTTCTTATTATTATTATTATTATTATTATTCGCAATCTCACACCAGGTGCCCGGTGGTTACCGCTGGAGGTTGAGTGACAGCAAGTCTCCAGCCCACCTCTCCTCGTTCTTGTAGACCACAGTAATACAGTGGTTTTCCTGTTTCACACCGGTTGCCCAGTGGTCATTGCTGAAGGATGAGGGACAATAAGTCTCCTCAGGTCTTCAGCCAATATCTCTTCTCTCCCTCGCCTGTGATGCCAGTGCTGTGGTTCACATATCATTTTCCTTTTCTCTGTTAGGCCACTGCTAACATTTAGCGTTGCAGTCTTTATATTTCTACCACTTTCCTCAGTATCCGAGCGTATTATTATTATTATTATTATTATTATTATTATTATTATTATCATCATCATCATCATTATTATTATTATTATTATTATTATTATTATTATTATTATTATTATTATTATTATTCATTGCATAGGGCTCTTTAGGACCAGGATGATAATGACTCTCCAAAGCTTCCTCTCTGTCGTCGTCCTCAGTAGCCACCACTCTTCTACGCCTTCCGGTATTCGTTCTGCCAGTCACCTATTTAAACCCTTCTAATAGGTTACTTGCTGCCTACTTTTGTTTCTTTTACCTTCCCTGCGACCTGTGAGCATCAAAATCCTTCAAACCTTTCTCCCTCGTTATGCATCTCAAACATTTCAAATCTCTACTTTGTTTTTTGGCAACAATTTCAACGTAGTTTCTGATATCTGAGAAGTTCTTCATTCGTTATCCTCGTCAATACGTTCAAGTGATGACGTATTTCTTATCATCACTGATACGTTGGTTATCGAACTTCGATAATCAACGAGTTCTTTTCGCTTAATTGAGTGTGTGTTCTTAATTTGCAACGATTCATAAAACATTGTGTATTGCCGTTACGCTTGAAATGATAGCGGTTCAATCATTATCATCTATAAGTCTGTGAAATGTCAATATCGCTCTTGGTGTTTATTTGGACTATAAAACACGCAAGTTTATTTGGACCATTGAATCATTATCTATGAGATAAATGGATAAATTCCATGATTTTGAGAACGGTCATTATAATTATAATAGTTGTTCTTGTTTTTTGTGTCTATATCTATATCTATATCTATCTATATCTATCTATATATATATATATATATATATATATATATATATATCCATTAGGAAATCGGTTTCTCGAACAGATTATTGCTATCTTCTTATAAATAAGTACCGAATAGACACCTTTCAATATATCATTTGTCAGCAATTACCTATTCTCATTTTAGAAAATATTGTCCTGGATAAATATTCTATTTTTTTTTTATTGGCTGTTTGATGGATGAGTCAATTTGTGCACGCTATGGCTCATTCCTGATCAATAACGATATATTGTTGATCGAATCTCTTATAATAAGTCACCGAAAGTCCTTACTCTCTTACTGCAAAGGCTATCTGACATAACACTATGAAATTCAACGGAGTTGTTTTCAAAAAAATAGTTCAGAAAGATATTTTTACATCTCGGAATTTTTTAGATGAGGTATTATTATTATTTCTATTGGTATTTGGACCATCCTTATCTTTGTTGTTTTTCATACAATGTGTCGGCCGTTGCACTCTACGGCCTTCGTCAGGTATCATCTGTTAGGTGTGGGGAAGTAACAAACCAAACCCTTTATTTATCCGACGGGGGTATATTGACCGTACTCCCTTCTTTAGCGTTAGTAGTATTATTATACTGTCTCACACTGGACACATAGCGCAGTGGTTACAGCATCAGACAAATTACTTCAAAGTAATCTGATGGTTCTAGGTTCAATCCTAGTGTGAGACAATATAACAATACTACTAATGCTAAAGAGGGGAGTACGGTCAATATACCCCCGTCGGATAAATAAAGGGTTCGGTTCGTTACTTCCCCTCACCTACCAGATGATACCTAATGAAGGCCGTAGAGTGCAACGGCCAAAACGTTGTATGAAAAACAACAAAGATGAGGATGGTCTGACAAATATTGGGTAACGTCTATATTCAAATAGGAACGTTAACATGATGATGATGATGATGATGATGCTTTGTTGGAAATTTTATTTGATTTAATGTTACATTTCAAATGAAAATTTATTTGCAAACCTTATTACTTTATTCCCCTCCCCAATAGATTTTGCGGGGAAGAATTCTTCCAATTCATCTTTGTGAAAAGTCAAACAAGCAGGGATTTACATTTGAACCAGAAATGTTTCATACTAAGGAACGATCCTGCTGATTTACAAACCATTGTCAACTTGTATGTAAAGTTCATTAGATGCACGAGTTATATCGTGTCTCAGTAGTCGAGAAGCAACAAAAAAGGCATATGCAACAATCACATCGAGAATAAGGACATAATAGATAAAATCGGAGATGACCACAACATCTATGTAGGACAACAAATCTCTATGAAACCCACAAAAGAAGAAGAAATCAAGCGGAGAATCACACTAAGATGGTAAGCCTTCGGCACAGCAAGCTCAACCTTAAAAAATAAGACACCCCAATAATTAAAAACAAAAACATGACACGATCAATGCATCCCCCCGATAGTCACTTATGGAGCTGAAACATGGAACCCAACCAAGAGATAGACCCACAAACTGAGAACCATGCAGCGTGCAAAAGAGAGAATCATGCTCAACCTCACATGGAGAGATCACAAGACAGCACAATATATCAGGAAGAAAATAGGGGTCTGAGACATCATAAAATCCATTCGAAAACTCAAATGGAAATGGGCTTGTCATGCTGTGAGAATGAAAGATAACCAATTGACATCGTGACTCAATATGGATCCCCAGAGACTGCAAGCGAAACTGAGACCGACAAAATATAAGATGAACAGTTGAATTAGACAAATTCAGAAAAATATTGGCTCTATGACACCCATGATAGAGAAATGTGGCGGATCCTGGGGAAGGTCTATGTCCAACGACAGACGTCAAAAGACTGATGATGATGATGATGATGAGTCATGAGTCATACAAACTTTTTGCAAATCCCTGATATTTCTCCAACACCCCATCATTCTCACTCCTTTAATTTATTGTCATCCATTCCTTCTTCCTCTTCTTCAAGCATTTTGAACTCACTTTCTTCCATCGTATCTTTTATTATATCTCATTTTTCCAAATTTTCCTCTCCCCAAACAACTGGGCATGCCAGTTACCAATGAAGGATTATTGATATCTTGTAAGATATTTAAATGTTTGATAATTTTGTTGAGTATACGAAATCCTTCACAGCTTTGAAAAAGTAAGATAAAATACTTTAAACATTGATAAATCAAATACAAAGCTTGAGCAATATCTTCCAACAATACTCAGCCATTTTTAGTTACAACAAAACTTATTGAAAGATGAAAACATCGTTTTTATTGTCCTTTAAACGTATGCAGGAAAATCGTTTGCTTTCATGAATTTTATCAACGTCTTTTTTTTATATTGAAAGAAGAAGGTAGTCCAGCTTTACGTAGTCGAAGGAAATATTTGAACTCCAAAAATAGAAGTAGGAAGAAAGATGGCTAACATCAGGGAAAAAATCCTTTGTGGGGTCAGATCAAGTCTGTATAAAATATGCCACACAGCACGCAATTTCAAGCTTGTGAACAATCAATTCGTATTCAGTGATTTTGTATTTGCTCTATTTCGGTTCGAAAACCTCTGGTCGACAAGACACGGTTTAGAACCATCGCTCAACGGTAGGCGTCTTATGACAGTATAACAGGAGTTCATCGAGCGATCGTTTAATGTTGGTTAGAGAAAAGAATCGAAAGAAGAAATAGCAAAAGAAATATTGACACCTTTAAATGCGACTTAGTTTAAGTCTGGTGCATCTATTATAACTCGCGGAGATCGCTTTATTTCTTTTATTTCTAACTTTTTATTTTTGTTTTTCTCTTTTCTATGTTTCTCTTTCTTTTTTCTCAGTCATGTACTGGAGTAAATGAGACTCCGGACGAAGAGAGTTCCCGTAATTGGCTGGTAGCGCTGTGCTGCTTTCTGAGCGACATTTTTTTTTTCTCCGAGTTCTGCGTTTACTTAATGAACTGATTCTGAAGAAGCGAATATAAGTCTGGTATAAAGGGAGACGCGTGGGTTCGTCAGTTGAATTCTTATATTTTTTCTTATCTTTCTTGCTTCTTTTTCTTATCATTGATCTCATTTTTATTCATTTATCTATTTTTTGTTAGTCTTCTTTTTCGTTTTTTTTTTCCTTAATTTGTTCTTTCTGAAAACGCTGTGTGTATTCATTCATTTACTTTTTCATATTTACTTTCTTCCTTTTGTAAATTCGGAACGACATTTATTGCAATTTGTCTCCTCATTATTTAATTTTGTTTGTGTGTTTCTCTTTCGTTTTTATTTCTTCCTTGTTTCATCATTACTCATTCTTTCTTTCTTTCTATGAATTCATTCTTTTTTCGTTTTCACTGTTCTCTTTCTTTTTGTTTCATTTCCTTTATTCTTTTTCTTTCATTCCTTCTTTTCTTTCAATCTTTTTTTATTCTTTCTCTATCTTTTTTCATTTCTGTCTTTTTATCTACTGTACCATTTTATATGATTTTTTAATTTTTCTTCCTTTCTTGCAATTCTTTCTGACTCTCCTCTTTTAGCTCTTTCATTTCAATAATTCATTCGTTTTATTTTCAACCTTTGTCATTCCTCAATTGTTTTCATTCTTTCTTTACCATTTTTATCTTACTTTTCTTTTTCTTTTTTCTTCATTTTTGTTATCGTTCCTATCTGTCTTTATTTATTCATCCTTTTCATTCCCCTGCTCTCTCTTTTCATTCATCGATATTATTCCTTCTCCTCTATCATTATTGTTATTCCTTCTTTCGTCCATCTTAAGAATTCATTGCTTTTAGTCTTTCTATATTTTTCCTTTTTCTTTCATTGCTTTTATTCTTTCTCTTTTCTTCTCTTTTATGATATTTTTCTTCCTCTTTTGTTTCTGATTTGTCTTTTTTTATTTCTTCGTTTTTCATTCTCTTTCATTCTTTGATTCTTTCTTTTTCTCTTCATATCTTTCTTTCTGTCTTTCATTATTTTTCGTTGCTTTTGGACGGAACTGTAGCCTGTACCTATTTCAGTCTCCAGGTCAAGTAAAAGAATGTTTCAGACGAATTTCGCGAAACAGAGGAAGATTCTGGGCTGATTACACACACGCGCCGGAGCATTCTCTCACACTGCGAGGGCAAAGCAGACAAATTAAGATAGATAGATAGTTACATGATGAATACACTTACATAGATGGGTACAGAATGGCCGTTCTTTCACAGATAGATATATAATGAATAGACTTAGATAAATAGAGAGTGGATAAGATTAAATAGATAGATATTGAACTGATATATATATATATATATATATATATATATATATATATATATATATATATATATATATATATATATAAATAAAAATAAATAAAAAAAATATTGTGTCATCCAGAGACAGCTGTTTCGTTGTATTACAACTCTTCAGTGTGGCCATAGACCATCCATTATCCCATCCAATACCACGAGGCAGGAACGAAACCTTAGCTTCAGACCCGGAGGCTGGTATTCGCCCTCTACTCTACGGAACTGGACGGTCAGTGAGATTGAATATAAGTGATATATTCATTCATCGTATATATTCCTCATCCACCAGAGTGCTTCATTCCATGTTGGAAGGAGGGAAAGAAATTATGAAAAGTCTAACATTGAAAGCTCGATAGATTGATAAATAGATGAATAAATAACAAACAATCACAGGTAGATTGACACCGTTGAAAAACAAAAACTGACGCCAAAATTGTCAACGTAGGTTTCTTCAATTTTACATTGGGTCTGTCCTACGCCTACAGGCCACATCAATGGAACCAGATGGCTTAACTTTGTAACATTTACTTCTTATGTCCAGAAAGACTTCTTTTTTTTAAAATCCTACTCCAAATTCTAAATGGGGAATCCAGTGGTATGTTCATTTTGCTATGTACTTGTACGCTAAGATATCTCCTTAGCTTTTGTCCAATGAACTTCGCGCTTGATTCTAAAAGATCAGACTTCTGCAAAGATCATTTCTCTTCCCCTAAAAAGGCAACAAAATCATTCATCGATCACTGCTTTTTCAAATATCTTAATAGATCACCTAAAACACGGCCTTCTCCTAAAATACACTGAAATTGGTCACTTGGAGGTTTCTATCTATGACTAACCAGACCTATCTTGTTGTTTGACACTTCATTCAACTGAGCTTCTTTATTTCTTATCTTTCTTCACTTGAGGTTTCTCATTTTTTTTTTTTTTTTTTTTACTTTGTACAACGTTTTTATCTCGCTTCCTTTTGATTCCCAAGTTTTTTTACCTTACCTGTTTTAAACACGTATTCAGTCTCTGACATCCGCTTTCTTCCTGTCTATCTCAGGGTTTCTCAACACGAGCGATTTCTACTCTTGAGTAGGCGGTAAACAACAGTGCAAAAAAGATGTGCTCTTTTAAAGTTTTGGTGGGCGGTGTAAGACTTCGCATATATAAGTCTGTAAATGACGATTTGAAAAAAAGACCGGTTCAAAAGCAACATTTTCTACTACTAATTCACCAAGCAACACGTTGATATCACACATTATGTAGGTGAGTAGAGAAATGAGTAAATGTTTGTGCAGGTGTTCATACGTCTGTACGTTATCTTCTGTGGGTAGGAATGTGGTACTTACCCACGTGTAACACTTTTGAACAATTACAAGACATCAGATACAGGGATTACATTGATGATATCTAAACACGATATTGATGTTTCGAACATTCGATGCTGCAACTTTACTTTCATTTGGAGTTTTGTAACTCGAAAGCTGTTCATTTCCATTGCCTTATCAGAGCTGAAAATGTTCTGGCATCCTTTCGAATATGTACTTCACAGGTAGGCGGTGGAAAAGTTTTCCATGAGAGAGTGAGAGATGGTACGAAAAAAAAGTTGAGAACCCTTGGGTCTCAATCGTTGCATTTATGTGTTATTTCAAGATATATATATATATATATATATATATATATATATATATATATATATATATATATATATATATATATATATATATATATATATATATATATATATATATATATATATATATATATATATATATATATATATATATCCTCACTCAAACAATCACTGTGGTTGCATGGTAGAGTGCTTGCTCTCGATTTTGGTAGACCATAATCCAATCTACAACCAAAAACTATAAAAATCCCAGAAAATGCCTATCTGCTAAGCAACAACTAGGACTGAGGAAGCTCTCCCTTAGACAATGGTTTGGTCAAATTTCATTGAATACACTACTGGTTGAAAGATCACCCGAGTTAAGCAACGTCATACCTTGTCAGTAGCAAAATGGGTGACCATCGGGGAATACAAGGTGCTGCAATTCGAACGAAGCTTCGACTGGCGCAACATGCTAGAAGTGGGTCTCACTAACTATTACTTGCGTATACCCGACAACGCAGGCCTTTGCAACTTGTGCACGTCGTAAATTGGAGTCTGCCTGCATACAATTCAGTTTTGGATGAGATAAATGTAAAGTATTCATCTACGTAACCTGACCACAGAATGTCTTGACAGTTTTTTTTTAGGAATTTGTCAATGTCAAATGTGGTCGAATGGGGTAAAGGCACGTAATCTGGTCACGTGACAGATATGCTAGGATTACGTGGCTTTAATCATGAAAGCGTTTTAAAGCAATCAGCTATCCACATTTATCAGCAAGCAGGTAATAATCCAGGGCCATTAAACCCAAACATTAAAATCAATTCTTTCTGGATAGTTGCAATATGCTACTGACAACACTACACTAAAAATTCCCTGGAATTGCAACAGTGCTTCCCAAGAATTCCAACATGGCAACCTTTTTGGCAAAATATTGATAAAGGCATAAAATGGCAACCAGAAATCATGTTAATGTATATTGAGGTCTTTTTCAATGTTTTATTGTTTTGAAAATCGATAAAATCAATACTGGTATCATATATTTACAGTATAGGGTTACAAAACCAACATGGCTCTAAAGAATGTTATCAATTCTAGACATAACAGCACAGAAATTCATAGGTTTTCAACCACAACAGAAAAAAAGTTGATTTTTCTGTAAATTCCCATATTTCGATGTTTTGACAATTGATTTGAACCCATCATAATTGGGTGATATTTATAATTAGACCCCCAAACCGAGTACAGCCTCTGGAATGTTCACAAGGAGAAACTATATTTTTCGACATTCGTTCAGGAAAAGGACAACATTATGATTTAAGTATGAATATACATTTGAGAAAATAGGTAGTTCGAGAAAATCCATTATATTATGGCACAAAAAGCATTCCATACTTATAATTTAAGAAAAACACTATATTATTGGTATTTTGCTGCAGTTTTTTTTGGAAGGCAATGTTCCTAGCTCGAATCCAAAATGATTAGATATATTCTTGATCTGTCCGTTGTACTAAGAGAAATGGTAAGTGTCCATGAATTCTGATTTTGTAGCCGCATAGATTTACCGCCACAGATTAAATATCGTAAAAATAACAATCAGCTACCTGATTGGCAGTTCTGTGTGACGTCAAAAGGGGAACAAGAAATCTACCATTTCAATGCAGATGTAGGGGCTTGAAATAGATCCTTTCCAAAGGGCAGATAACTCCATGTATGTATGATTTTCTTTAGCTAGAAAACGTGGGCACTAAACAGTTTTGGTTGAAACGTTAGCATTTCTGGAGGAACAGTTTGGATGATATACTGAATTTGTGAATATTTCTGTTATTATTCGGACCATCCTCATCTTGGTTGTTTTTCATACAACGTTTCGGTCGTTGTACTCTACGGCCTTCATCAGGTATCATCTGGTAGGTGTGGGGAAATAACAAACCGAACCCTTTATTTAACCCTCTATTTATACCTCATCTCAAAGATTCAGTGAATTTGTGAAGTTGCTTAATTTTGCTGAATTAACTTTTTCGGCAAAATTATTTATTTCTCCAACATAAAATTCTATGAAAACAAAATCATGCCGACTATCTCACTGACTACAGTTGATGCCCCTTTAGATACAGTGAGTTCATGAAGAACAGACTTATGAACTACAATAATCTTTGAATTCAACATTCAGCAATTAATCTTTTAAATATTGGCCAGGAGAAGCAACATTGTTGACAAAAAATGAAATTAGTATTACAGGCTATTGATAACAATGACATTCTCATGAAAACAAAGGCTTTTGAAATATTATTTTATATTACTGCAACCAAACGCAGCCTAACAATATGGACAAGCCTCCTTGCATCTATCTATCTATCTATCTATTTATCTATCCATCCATCTATCTTTCTATCTTTCTATCTATCTATCCATCTATCTATCTATCGATATATATATACATATATATATATATATATATATATATATATATATATATATATATATATATATATATATATATATATATATATATATATATATAAATTGAGAACTATGCAACATACACATGGAAGAATTATGCTAAGATGCACATGGAGAAACAGCAAGACATCACAGTACATCAAGGAAAAAGATGAAAGTCGGGGACATCATGGAATCCATTAAAAATCTCAAATGGCTGTGGGCTGGCCGTGTTGCAAGAATGGCTGACAACTCACGACATGGATCCCCCAAGATCATATGCACAACCGAGGCCGGTAGAATATTAGATGGAGAGACGAGTTAGACAAATTCAGAAAATACTCGCACCGTGACGCCCATGATAAAAAAGTGTGGAAAATCCTGGGGAAGGTCTATGTCCAACCACGGACGGTAAAAGACAGATGATGATGATGATGATGATGATGATGATGATGATGATGATGATTAAAAAAATTCCAACTTTGTAATCAACTGAAAATTATCCGAAAAAAACGGTAACAAATGTTCTGAACCAATAAACCTGCCCCTTAGGAGACGGCACGTCCGTCTGTAAGAAGAAAAACTCTTCCATTCTTTTCAGGTAGATTGCAAGTTAAGTTGTGAGACAAAGTTCACCCACTAACCTACATCTAACTGCACCATTGCCTCTCCATCACGATACACATCAATTCGAAAGTATTACCCAATTCCAAAAATAAAAAGAGACTTCAGATCCAGGAGGCTATTTATATCAAAGCAAGACAACTCACTATTGATAAAATCTCTTAAGGAGTTTGGAAAAGGTTTTTGAATGCACCTATAACAGAAGCCGCAATACCAACACAAAAGATTTGAAATAATGTAATTTTGAACTAATGCATTTTACAATGACAGCGTTTTTTTTCGGGTGGGGGGATAACATTACTAAAGTGTTCGAGTCAGTTTAAATTTAAAAAGAAAATCATAGCGGATGACTCAGTCCTATTTAGAATATTCTTTATCTCCATTACTAAGAATATTGGTTGGACTTCGAAATTCTTTGAAATACTTCGTGAAAATGACCAATGACAGTCGAAAGTGCTTAAAAAACTTCAGTTCAAACTTTGAACAGTTCTGTCATTCTTGTATCCAAGAAAGAAAAAAGAAGCAAGACATCTGCAAACAAGAAAAGCCAATAAAGAAGCTGAATGGACAAAAACTATCGGCCGTGTTTGATAAAATTGCTTTAAAGAAACATCCTTGCCAATATATATATATATATATATATATATATATATATATATATGTGTGTGTGTGTGTGTGTGTGTGTGTGTGTGTGTGTGTGCATATATATATATATATATATATATATATATATATATATATATATCGATAACACTCAATTTTTAGTGAAAAATACGTATGTAAACACAATGGCTCCTTTTATAGACTGGATGTAAATAAATGCACAATTTTCGTCTTACTTTTTTCAAGAAATCTTTTGTTCCTTGCTGTCAGAACCTTTTCCTGTTCTTCTCAAAATTACCCAGGCTTTAGTAATCACGTCACAACATGAGGTCTTTCGACAGAAAAGATCTTTTTTTAAGTCTATAATAGTTAAGAAAACAAACAAACATACAGGACACTGCCCAGTTGGGTTGCCGACCTGAAACACACCTGCTCAGGTGAACCGGTCTAATCGATTTGTGGCCATAGCAACTGAAACACGGACTGAACATCGACTCAATTGAAACCCAAGACTATCGCTTGTCTTCGGCCGATTATCGGCTTTTCTTTTACAATGGCGTCAGCCACGTCAACTCATTGTGCGCATGCGTCTCACCCATTCAGTTGCAATAAAGAACTTTTTACGAGAGGAAAGAAAGTTAACACAGCTGTTTGGATTGTTTTTTCTGACTTGCTTTTGTTGTTATATGGTTTTTCTCCACTGTGTTTTTCTTTCTCATCAGTCTTGTTTCAAGTTCAATTATTCCGCCCGTAACGTTTTTAGCAGTTACTTGTTTATTAGTTTGTTCAAAGTTTTCGTCAAAATCGGAGGCTCAAGTCGACTTGTTTTCCCAATAGAACTAAGACAAGAACAATTATCACTTGATTCAGAGGAATTAACTCTTCTCTCTCTGTTGCATCATTTTCAACCAAACTTGTCTATAAAATCTATATTCGCTTCTTATGATTTAAAATCACGACCAAGTGATAGGTAGACGGCTTTTCTACCGACTGAACCATACTGATAATCATCTCCGGTTGGAATAGAAGTTGAAATGAATTCTGACTATGCAGCGGCAACGATGGTCGCCTTATCATCTCCCTAGATATAGACATGGGCTGAGCACAGCAAGAAGGAATGATCGGAAAAGATTAGTTGATTGGTACATGGGGGATAGCAAACGTGGTTGATAAGGACCGGACTAAAAACGAAGAAATGAGAATAGACTTTGGCAAGGGTATGTAATTCGTATCTGTGTCAATTGCGAGGGTTTCAGAGCAACTACCCTATGATAAAAACATAACAAAGTTAAAACCAAACTTGGAGTTTGTAGAAATGAAGTACTTGGCTATGTATGAGATCCTCAAAGGAGGGGGAAATCAAGCGAAGAATCACTTTGGGATGGCAAACCTTCGGCTAAGCAAGCTCAACATTCAAAAACCAGATGATCACAATAATTCTAAAAAGAAGAGTATGCAACCAATGTATTCTCCCGATAGTCACTTATGGAGCCGAAATATTGAACTTAACCAAGAGAAAGACATGCAAACTGAGAAGTATGCAACGTGCACATGAGAGAATCATGCTCAACCTCACTTGGAGAGATCACAAGACAGTACAGTATATAATGAAGAAAACAGGTGTTCGTGATATCATAGAAACTATTAAAAAAACTCAAATGGCAATGGGCAGGCCATGTTGCAAGAGTTATAGACAACCGATAGACATCACGTCTCACAACATGGATCCTCAGAGATCACATAAGAAACCAAGGCCGACGGAGCACAAGATAGAGAGATGAAGTTGAGAGATTCAGGAAATATTGGCTCTGCATGGGGAAGGTCTATGTCCAACGACGGGTGCTAAAAAATTGATTAGATGATGATGATGATGATGATGTTGTGGGGGGATACTAATAGCAAATCATTTATTTGGTGGCAGTCATACAGGGGACAGTTTCCCTCTTTGGGCAATTGTTCCTGGGGGCAGCTCACCTGATCAAATTTGCAAAGCAGATCACGCTGGCAGACTTTGTCTGGAATCTATTACCTTGACGATTTTAGCTGTTACTTGATTATTAGTTCGTTCAAACTTTTTGTCAAAATTGGAGGCTTGAGTCGTTTTTGTTTTTTGTTTTTTCGAAGCGGAACTAGAACGAGAACAATTATCACTTGATTCAGAGGAATTAACACTTCACTTGCTACTGTAACATTTTCAGTTTCAAAATGGCTGCTGCTTTAGCTGCAATGTCAGTATTCTTTAGGAGTATGTTTTTAGCGATACTGCTCTTCAGTGTTTTTCCGGGTTAGTACTTTTCGACTTGGATTAAGAGTTAGTATTTTCAGAATTGGATTAAGATTACTAATTTTAGAGTGAGGGTTAGGGCTAGGGTTATTGCCATCTGTTTCCTTGATATTATATTTGCCATCAGTCCCCGCCACTCTGCAACTGGAGTAGCAGCCATTTTAAAAAAGGTCACAATCGGATATTCCCTATCGATGTTCACACGAAGGAATAACTTGCGAGTGGTTTCAATTGATTTTGAATATACCTGTGCGTTCTTGCTGCACACAAAAAATAAACTTTCGTTCCAAGTTTGAGGGCAGACTAGAAGAAAGAGAAAATTCAAAAACTCAACCGATTTGAAAGCCATAAATAAATCTTCCTACCGCTCAAATACACCGACTGGAACTGGTTTATAAATAGTGTTTTCTTACGTTGCCTGTCGCATCCGGAGAGACGCTTGCATAACTCGAAGAAGAACTTGGTCGGCTGATCAATATTTTCGTCTACGTTTTGAATAAAGAATTTCTTTTTTACGGATTTAGGTTTTTTTTTGTTTTTTTTTTTTTCATTTTGCCTGCAGAGATTGTAAATGAGATTTTCTTGTTATTTAACGACTAGCACGAATCTCTGAACCAAACTAATTGCAAAAAAAAAATTGTTCTTCAAGGTAATGGACACATTAGAAATACCTAACACTTAAGTACAAATGCGTATAACTCCAAACAATTCCCACATACCGGTGGCTTTTATTCAATCAAAATGTTTTTGTTTTACATCAGTAGCGTTAATCCTTTGTGAAGTGCATTGCAGTTCATTAAGTACAAGTTACAATTTCGAAAAAATTAAAAAAAAAAGTAAGAAAAATCTCCGCTCTTGCTTCTATTCCAACAGAGAATGCTCACCGCAACCTTTATATCGTGTTAAAATTTTCAAAGTTAAATGTGTCAGTCAGTTTGAAAGCCACTTGGTCGTTATTCTAAATCACGGTAGGTGAATGACAACTTCATATATTGGTTTGGTTTAATGAGATGACACAGATAAACATTGGGGATTTTACCCTTGGCTGAGGATTGTTCTTGGTCTTGTTATAGGGGAAAACAAAGTCAAGTTTTGCCTCCAACTTTGACTGAATTTGACAAAAAATATGATCAAACACTGTTTTACACAAACTATTACGCTCATCTTGGTTATTCTATTCACAACGTTTTGTTTGTTGCACCATCCGGCTTTCTTTACGTGACTGCTGTTGACGATTACCAGGTAATTTGGAACAGAACTCTTTTTTAAAAACTACAGGGTTGATTGTTCTCATTTCCCTCTCCTTACCAAAGGAAATCCTGCATCACGTGATCCATCCTAGTTAGTTTGTCGTTGTATCACTACTTCTCTATCAAAACCAAAGTCTATGATTTTACTGCACAACCCAACCAAAGAATTGAACTCACGACCTTTAGAAGCTCTATAAGATACGCTCAACCATCGCTTTTAGACACACGGGGGGATGAATAAATATATTCATATACTACACCGTGTATAACATTTGTCAAGTGAGATAGGTATCATTAGGATATTCAGAATCTATGCATTCTGTAAGTAGAAACATCTATTTGTTCCAGACGCATAGAATTCTGTTGTCATCAAACCAATGAATTTTTCGAAGGTGTTTAAAGCTGCTGTGTGGTTATTGGAGATCTTCCCTTTCAGAAAGTTGTTTAAATGATTAAAATAGCGGTATTCAATCGGATAGTGGTCGGTAGCTAAGCTGGAGGAAGTAGAGTTTCGTCATTTAGTTCGTTCAATTTTAGCTGGGTAATTCATTCGATATGTTGAAGTTTAATGCTTTTCCACTTTGTTGTAAATAGTTAAGACACATAGCGCGGTGGTTACAGCATCAGAAAAATTACTGTAAAGTAATCTGATGGTTCTAGGTTCGATCCTAGTGTGAGACAATATAACAATACTACTAATGCTAAGAGGGGAGTACGATCAATATACCCCGTCGGATAAATAAAGGGGTCGGTTCGTTACTTCCAGATGATACCTTACGAAGGCCGTGGAGTGCAACGGCCGAAACGTTGTATGAAAAACAACCAAGATGAGGATGGTCCGAATATCAATAGAAATAGTTAAGATCTGTTGAATGGTCAGCGTTTAGTTCCTCTGCAACCTCTTCTCTTGGTTTGCATGGGTCAGCCTCACTCATAGTGAAAAGAAAATGTGTACCTTAAATAATAAGGGTAACATTTCTGCTCTAAAATGGTATACAATATATAATTCCTAAAATAGGCATCAAAGTTTTTTAAAAAAACTGCACTTATTTTGGCACCGACTCATTAAATGGGTATTATCAAGTGATCTCTCTCACTCAATCACATTTTTTACAAATGCGTAGAAAATATCTGTTCATAAATGAGAAAACGAAGAGTTGATAATGCTTTTGATAATTTTCGAATACAATTCAATTGCAATTTTGGGCGTCATTTGTAAACTAAGAAATGAAATAAGCAACGAACTGTAATAAGAAATAAAGAAATGATATTCATATCTCTGAGAGAATATGTTCTGGCTTGCTTGCAAGCAGTAGATGGAGAGATTCTATCTAGTCCATGTACCGTTTCCAAGTCACAGAACCGTCATACGAATGGGTCTTGTTTTCCTTTTGTAAAAAAAAAATGTACTGATTTAATCCTGGATAAGGAATTCGTTGGCATTTTGTCGTTGACTAAATATGTAAAAGAAAGAGGAACATATCTTATTGTCGATCTCTAACAATGGATTTGACTTTATCCCCGCTCCCCGTTAACGAAAATATCAATGACAATGACAACAATAATGTCACGTGCTAAAATTATCCACTTTCAAGGCTACTGCGGAGGCTGACATATTGCATACAACCTTATATCACAGGCTATTTTTTTTTTTTTGTATATATCAAGAGTTACCTCAAATCATATTTAAAATTATGTAGGCTTAAATATCATTTGTTCAAAGAAGATATCAAGATACTATTCTATCTGGCCCAGTTCCAGGCTGAATTTAAAGATCATCCTCAATTAAATCAAAACTTTTTTTACGAAAGCAGTAATATTTTCAAAAGTTTTAAGCTGGAGCTCAAAGTTTGGACCTTAGTCAGCCAGTATTGTATCATTGGCGGAGGAGAAGTTCGTTTGGTTCCGTAAGTAAATAAAGATTGTTTTTATTTTTGATGTTCACTTTATTGAACACTATATTTCCCGGATTGTACCGGTGGCCCATCGGCAAAGTGCTCACCTCTGGTTCAATAAGCAATGGTTTGCTTCACCGCTGAGTCATAACAATGGTACTCAATGCCTCTCTGCCGATTATTAAGCACATTGAGAAACCTCTCCCCTGGGCTGAGAGGTTCATTTGATACACCTGTTTACGTAAGATTATTTATCATGAATCAAAAGTTACTAAACATTTTTCTCTTACAAATCAAGCTGGCGAAAGCTTTTGAAAATCAGTTTTTGTGATTTTAAACTTTGATGCTTATATTAGGGATTATATATCATATACCATTTTAAAGCGGAAATTTTGCCCTTTTTATTTGAGCTAGATATTTTCTTTTAATTATGAATTAGGTAGACCCACGCAAAGCAAGTGAAGAGGTCGCAGAGGAACTAAACATTGACCATTCAACAGATATTTGTCATTTGCATCAAATGGGAAGAGCATAGAAACTTCAACACATCGACTACAATCTTTGATGATTTTGCTATCCAAATTCTGCCAAGTTCAAATAAGAATTACTTCATTTGTAGACTCCTATGTGTCAGCCATCCTTCTCACAGGATATAAGCCGAGCCAGCATTTGGCAATCAGCATTTCTAGGAAAGTGTTCGCACAACAATTGCTGAACATGTGTCGAGTTTTAAAGGCATTGATCTTGTTGCGTAAACGTTTTTCTCGATGTATCCCTCAATAAGAAACCTCACTTTTGTGCCAGTCAGCTGTTTTACTCTCCAGTTTTGACGATAGTGTCATACCATCATAAAAGAGCTAGGTTCAAAGCACAAGGGCTAGATTATTAATCAGACTTTGAATTATTAATTGCAATAAATTGTGATAGATTTCATAGAAATCAGAAATCTAGAAAAAGTGAAAAAGACAATGTATAATCATTCTGAGACACCATATATATATATATATATATATATATATATATATATATATATATATATATATATATATATATGTGCCAGTAGTGCAATCGTAAGACTATCAAGGATTACATAACCGACATGAAATTCAGAGTCGCTGCAAAGAATGGAATTTTCTATGAAGACTCATTTATTCTTGGATATGTACTTGTATATGTCAGTATGAGTGTGTGTTCATAGAAAATCTATTGAAGATAGTGTAATATAATGCATTTACAAATATTCCAGTCGGATTATATATCCGTTTCTCAATAATATACTTGTCTGCGTTAAGGAACAAATAGAACAGATATAGACAGTGAATGTACAGGATTAGAGTTCGGAGTTAAAACAGTTTATTAAGCCTTTTCATTACCGGTAAACGTTTAGTTCAATGGTAATAGCAATACCACGTTGAAGTGGCTACCTTATTGGTTTCTGGTTGGTTTCTTTTAATTGTTTATTCTATTTACGTTATCTTGGCCAAATGATGCATCCACCGTGTAGTAATTGGAGATCATTTGAAATACAGTCTCAAAATGATATAAAGCATTCGTAATCATTTCTGTCGGATTATTCATCCATATATTTATTCACCTCTCTATCGATATCAAGAAATGGATCTCTGTAAGCTGACAGAATGATAATGAATTGTATCATATCATACAGGAACTTATTTTAGATGATCCCCCGTCATTACACTGTTGATGTATCACTCGCCCTAAGCAACGTAAATAGAATGAACAATTAAAGAAAATGGCGTTGTTAATTGAATCGAACCTGCTGCCGAGAGTGTAGCCGCTTCAACGTAGCACTGTTATTACCATTGCTATCTTATCAATTTCTTCTGCGTGACTGTTGCGTTGGAAGACGTGAATAGCCCGAGATTAAACGAGATGGAAATTTGGTGTGAAAGTAGTTATTTTGGCCTTTGCATCACTGGCGGCTGTTTAACACCATGTCGAGAGCGTTGCTAGGTTGTAGCAACTACCCTATCAGTCGAAGGTTCGATTTCTGCAGTAGCCCCATTGTTTATTCTATTAATGTTGTCTAAGGCGAGGGATATAGCGTGTAATGACGGGAAATAATCTCTTAAGGGGAGATAGTGTTTGATTGACCCTGCTGGAGAGATATCTCAATACAGCATATCTTTTATTCCCCCAAACAGTTACATAGTAAACGATCAATGACTCTTAAAATATTACACATAGTACCATTATATCTGATTGTAATACAATGTGAAATTACACAATTCACATGAACAAACGTTGGGAAATAATTGACTGAAATGAAATAGGTTTTTTTTTTTTTTTTTACAATTCATTGTTTAAAGCTGTAAGGTTCCTTGCTTCATCATGGTACTGGAAAGAATATTGCCACACTGAAGAATTGTAACACAACGAGACGGCCATCTGTGGATAACACACACACGCACACACATATATACATATATATATATATACATATATATATATATATATATATATATATATATATATATATATATATATATATATATATATATATATGTTGGTGTGTGTGTGTGTGTGTGTGTGTGTGTGTGTTTAAAGTATTCATATACTTTTAAACTTGAAACCCTTTCGACCAATTGAATATGAACACAGAATCTTTTATTTACCTTTATGCAAGAAATTGTTTCTTACTTTCACTAATTCTTATTTTTCAGTAATATTCTGCGTGATATTTCAAATAATATCTGGTCCCGAACTATTTATTTCTCTTCGGATATTAATGTTCACCTTCCAGACGGTCTCGTTAGCATGGATCCTCTGTCGAAAATAACAACGAAGAAAAAGTCTGGAGCTGTTAAATAAGTCAAAATGTTTACACAAATAGTGCACTTTGACATTCAAATAACGAATTGTTCGTAAATGTTACTGATTGATTATATAGTTTGTTACTCAGTTGTGTACTTTCGATGGGGAATTTCTAAAGGTTTTCCTAACTAAGAAGGAGAAAAAATGATATCAAATTAGAAAAATATACGATTGTTTGAAACCTTTATATATATATATATATATATATATATATATATATATATATATATATGTGTGTGTGTGTGTGTGTGTGTGTGTATGTGTGTGTTTGTGTGTATATATATATATATATATATATATATATATATATTAAAAAATGAACATATGTGATCCGACAAAAGGAATTATAAATTTTAGAAAATGGGGCTGCTGCTGGAATAATTGTTTTGTTGTTTTATGTTGTCTAGAGCGAATATGATAACCATATAACGACGAAAAATCATCTCAAATAAGTTTCTATATATATGTGTGTCCATGTGTCAGTTCAGTTTGTACAGACATAGGGACGCCCCGTTTACTTGGGGTGCATGCAGGGCAGAGGAAAGCTAGATCGATACGTTTAAAATCAGCTTGGCTGCAGGAGCTGCTGGAAGACAAAATCCTCTCGAGGGGGCACCACAATCTGCTTTGGGAAAAAGTGCTTTCTTTCTCCTAGACTGGTTGCTTTCCCAAGGTTAGAAAGCTCAAATCTGCCCTGCTATTTTACCCATAACTTGGGGAGGTAGAAATTTATGCCTTTCCCAAGGACATCAGTGCAAAGTGAACATAACCATCCCCAACCAGAGTCTGATAGATATATGTGTGTGTATATTTGTATGTGTGCATCAGTGTGTGTGTCTGTGTGTGTGTGTTTCTGTGCACTTAATTGCACTTAGTAAACTACTGAAGCATTCTGTATGCACTTTTTCGAACTGAAGATGAATTGGCGTCCAATTCTAGACGGTTCTCTTCAGATGACAAAGGTCATCCGGTACTCTCAGCTCCTTTGAGTCAGACAGCGTCGTTTATAGATTGAAAGCACGAGTGAATGTCTTTATGTGGCAGCTAGGAACATAATTAAACCCGACCACATCGTTCACAATGATTATACAAAAGGAGAAAACATCCATTCATTCATACGTCGTCGCTCGCAGCCTGGCCAGTCAGAGGGTCAGGAGGGGTCGTGGAAGGGACTTTTGGCTGGCGTTTCAGGTCGTACTCTAGAGTTTCGCCCCCCCCCTCAGGATGAATAATGAGATCACAACGGGGGAGGGGTCAATCAATATGACCCCCAGCTGTTCATGGCAACTGATATTCATACTCATATAGTACTGACCACGCTCAACGTTGCTCAACAACATGATTTGGCCGTGATATATAATAAAGACGATAACGAAAGAAGTGATAGCGACAATAAAACTAACAACAACCATCATATCAGTAACGATATTTTGTGGGACGGGTCAGTTCTTTAATATGTTATTGCGATTATATTAGTTCAAATTCTTACTGGAAGTCTACCATTTGTTGATTTATGTCGCACCAGCTCAACTCATAGTAACTCAATTGAGAACTGAATTTTTCCATTTTCTCCTGCCCATGCTCAACGCCCCCCGTTCCTTGTATCTTCTCATTCTTTTCCTGTATCACTTCCGATCTCTGTTTCCCGGCCATGTATTTTATTTACTGTAATCGTTTATAATAGGCAGTCTTGTATAATTATTTTCCTCAATTATGTGCTCTCCAAGTAAAAATAACGTATGTTGTTTATGATATGCATTGACTTAAAGAAATGTAACTAGATTTAAACATTGTTTGACGTTTTATCTGGTTTGTATCGACTTAAAATGGGATTTTGTATAATTTACATCATGTTTCTAAGCATAGAGGTTCTTGTCTTCAATCTTAAAAACGTACGGAATAAAAGTTTATGAAATTCCGTTCTTAGATCTTTCCATGACATCGTTAAAAAGAATAAGGTCCAGATTTTTGTTTAAAGAAACAGAAAAAACTAATATTCATTATTTATCAAGTAGAATAAGATTGTTCCAAAGTCAAGTTTTTTTTTGTTTACTTTTATTATTGGTAAGACACCAATACATCATAGTTAATGACTGACGGTCATCCGAAAATGAATCTCATGCTAACACGGATTATGCAAGAATCCCCTTACACCTCGGTAAATTCCCTTACATTTCTCCCCTCTCCCATCCTCTCCTCTTATTAATTTATTCTTTTCAGTCATCTCTCTTCTTATATTCTCATTCAAATACCTGATCTGTTATCATCGACAAGAGAAGATAGGAGCGCAGATAAGAACAAGCAGACAAATCAGAAACTGTCAATCAGAACTTGTCATCCCTGTCAGCATAGGTTTCTTCATTTTTTAACTTATTCTGGCTGACTGACTGACTGACTGGCTGGCTCGGTACATATGTGTTACGAGCACAGGCCGTACTGACGTTGCTCCAGGGCTGGACATTTTAATACTTGCTCTTTATTATGTCTACAAGAAATTTTCCACTTTTTTACCGTCCCCGATGAGTTTTTAACAAGTATATTTACGATACAGTTGAAACTAATTAAAACTTTAGTTCGTGTCCATCATTGTCCATTGATCCATACATATGTGTTGTTGTACGTTTCAAGGCAAAGTTAGTAGATAGCTATTCGGCGACTTGATGTAAAATCCAGGGATTTGGAACAAATTTCATCAGTGTGTTTATTTATAACTATGTAAATTTATTCAGGGTTTTCCGTGTCTTGCACTATATTTCATTCACTTTTCAAAATCACTCCACTAGGGGGAAAGGATACGTCTTCTTCCAAGATAATTTCCTAAGATGCCATTTCGCAAATTAAAGAATTCGAAAATCACAACTTTTATCATAAACATGGCTGCACCATTGGCATGAAACTTTGTAGAGTAACTGCAAAGAACTGTTTTTTAATGTATCATCACCATCCAGTGTTTAGCACTGAAAATTAAGTTTTCAACCTTGACCAAAAAAGTATCATCATCATCATCATCATCATCATCATCATCATCATCATCATCATCATCATCATCATCATCATCATCATCAGTTTTTTAACGTCTGTTGATGGATATAGACCTTCCCCAGAATCCGCCACACTTCTCTATCATGGGATAGATATTATCATTAAGATAAAGTTGAATTGAAGATTGAACCCCAACCACAAAGGAAGATAGTTTTAAAAACAAAACATTTTTCCTTGTCCTCAATAGTAGCATTCGGTTAACATTTCAAGTTTCTACAATAAAGGGTGTTTTTTGTTCTAAGGGTTGATACATACTGAGAGAGATAGTACCTGAGCCATCCTATGCTAAGTCCCGGTACAAATACGGGTTTCGAAATTTGAACTTCAACAAAAAATACTATCTATCGTTCTACGAACCATTTATTCGACAACAACGTATCCCTGTCTCTTGCACACCATATTTATGAGCACAAAGGATTTTAGGGCAGTTATTGGTCTGAATTTTCAAAAAAAAAAAACCGTGAATTCTGCTTGACATTGACAAAGGAATTAATTCAAGAAAAAACTAATTTTGGGGGAGGATTTGTATAATCTGCAATATTTCCAGTCTCCATGAAGAGAAGCATCTACAGTCTCAAGTCCTTGGGCCGAGAAGTCTCTTCAATCTCGTCCCCAAAAGGATAAATCTCTACAATCTGAATTCCCCAGACAACGGTGTGGTCTGCACCACGAGCTAATATATATATGTATAGTATCTGCTCCCCTGTGAAAATCAGGGTTTGACAAAAAATAGTACCAACCGCCTTACTAACGACGACAGCTAGATACTATTCCGCACATCCCGTGTTCCTATCCCAGCACCAAGTCCAAATACATAGAATATACTCAAAAGATAGAAGATAGATGAACAAACCAGTGTGGATGCCAAATAAGGGATCAATTTAGAAAAAATAATCACTGCACATTGGACCACCATCTAAAAATGTATCTGAGGGGGATTTCTGTAAAACATTCCTTTTTTTGCTCATCTTCTGGAGGAGTTTTGGTGCAACCTTTCAAGTCTTTACAATGACCTCGTGGTCTGGGCCAAGGGCTGATACAAAGTATCTATTCGATACAAGAAACCGTTTAACCCAACAACATGGTTGAAACTTGTTGCCTCTTGGCTGGTGAAGATTAATTCAAAAGATGCATGCAAAATGCGTTGTACTTAATTGAAGTGAAAACTAGCTGAGCTTAATCATCATTTATGATATGGTCAGACTGTTTTCCTCGATCCTTTGTTTGCTTGTTCACACCGTTTTGCTCGAGTGTTCCTTTGAATATCTGGGTTGTGTTTTGGTTGATAACTTTGTAGTTGCTTCCCCTGTTGAATGAACTGCCTGCTTTCGGGCTAAATTGAAAATATCGCTTAAATTCAGTCTTACTGACCTTCCAGTTCCTTGGCGCGAAGCAAAGCTTTCAATCCTGCGTCGTTGTACTGGATCGGATATCAAATAGTATATAGCCACACTGGAGAGTTGTAATACAACGGAACAGCTGCCTTTGGATGACACAACAATGATATATATATATATATATATATATATATATATATATATATATATATATATAGCTTATCCTTGTCCAGGTTGAATATTGAAGCATAATGGATTTTTGTACGTTTGTTCTCCCCAGTTGCAGCATGGGATTGCACATAAGACGCAAGACTCATGTCAGGATTCAAAATCGAACCTTTATTTCTCTTCTTCGGTCGACCAAAATGTATAGTCTTCGATTGAAGACTAGAAGAAAATCTTCACTCAGAGGTAGAAAGAGAGCTCGTCGAGAGTGCTTGTCAAGAAAGAAGGAGAAATAGCGAGAGTTGAAAGTGTTCCATTTGTCAGAATCTAGGGCCTGGCCCGTAGACCATGCTGCTCCCTACCTGTCTGGTCTGACTGTTAAACTCCGGCTGTGCTATCCATCTGCTCTGGTCTGACTGGTGACCAACCTTTGATTTCCTTTTTGAAGGCAAGGGTCACTTTTCTGTTGCTTTTTCTTTTACTGAATTAACTTGCGCGCTTCCTGTATCTTGTACCAGATCTAAATGATCTTCTACCTCTTCCTTATCTATTTCCTCCCTGCTTCCTTTCGTTTCTTACGCATCTAAACTTACAATCTATCTTTCTCACTTCTGCTGTTAGAATCCTTATGCCCTGTCCCTTTTCTATTTCTTACCCCCAATATCTTTTTAATTAGGTGGCATTGACTGGCTATCTATCTACGGGGGTTCCAAGCTACCTCACTTCATCTTGTCAATAAATCTATTTAAGATATCTCTATAGTCCTTTTGGCGTCAGAAAAGAGTTAATCTGTAACTTCTTATCTTTGACGAGATATTTTAGCAAACTTCACTTATACCCACGCCAAAAGTATCTTTGACAAAAAATGCTATTCGAAATGTAAAACAAATATCTCAGAATAAGATTTTTTTTTAAATCGCCAAAAGATTCCCATTGGCCCTTCATGTTGCAATACCATGAGGGTAGCACTTTTCAACTTTTTGCTCAGCTGCTTACTGACCTATCAACGATCAGTACATGGAATTAAAAATAAGTCAAAATACCTTGCTATGGGGTAAATCAAAAGTAGTAATCGATTTAAACCTTTTTTCTAAGAATATTAAGGCAGGGTCAACATAAGCAACTAGAGCCTAATTTCGTCGATTCTGTTCCCGATGCAGGTAAACGTCATTTCATTTCGAACATGTGAATTAATTCCTGTGTCTGGGCATTCATACATTACAATGAATTTCACTACCATATACATGAGTATATATATATATATATATATATATATATATATATATATATATACATGAGTATATATATATATATATATATATATATATATACATGAGTATATATATATATATATATATATATATATATATATATATATATAATTATTGTGTCATCCACAGACAGCTATTTCGTTGTATTACATCTCTTCAATGTGGCTATAGACTTTCCATTATCCCATCCAGTACCACAAGGCGGGATTGGAACCTTTGCTTCAAGCCCGGATGCCGATATCCTACCGCTGAGCTACGGAACTGAATTTAAGCAATATACTTATTATAAGTTAAATTCCCCATCCACCAGAGTACTCTATTGATATGGAAAAGCATTGCATATATATATAAAGAGAGAGAGAGAAAGAGGAAGAGAGAGAGAGAAAGAAAGAGAGAGAGAGAAAGGAGGGATAGCTTTGCAGCTTCAAGCATTACAGGTGAGGCTGAATTTTTTCCTTTTAAACAGAAAGTTTTTTTCCAGTCTAGAAGCACTTTAAGATGTCACTACAATATATATGTATATCAGAGCGTGGACAATTGCAATAGATGGTGAATTAAGAAAGATAGCGTGGGAGATAAAAGCTGATGCCATACCGATGGATTTCCTGGGGGCTTGAGCAAAACCAGGTAAACCAAGGCAAATCTGGGCATTTACTGCGATTATCTAACAAAGCGGGTGAACGTGACTCGAATGGCTTCTCCTGTTCCGACCATTTGCCTTTCCTCATAAGTAGCCGTGGCCAGTGGACCGTGGCCAACTCGGATCGATCCTGACCCTTGGCCATACCCGACCCCCGGACTTATCCAATATCAGTGAAGCGTTAACGCCGTTATGCTTTTGGTAGTTGGCTACGTGCAAGGGGCGGACCAGGATTAAAGATCTTAAAAGCGAATGGAATGAACGATGGTTTTCCCTTAGAGACACATAGTCAAGGTCATTGTGTGCTTCATATCTATCTATCTATCTATCTATCTATCTATCTATCTATCTATCTATCTATCTATCCGTCGGCTATTGTGTATCCATCTATCCAATTGTACTAGTCTTTTCATCTATCTATGTATTTCAAGCCGTTCATATCTATCTAGCAATATTTCTAGCTTACAATTGCCGTTCATATCCTGTTTTTATCGACATTTCTCATACTTGTGATGCACGTTAGTTCATGCCTATCTATCCAGCTTGCAAATATAAAAGAGCAAAATATACATAAAATCTAGAGAGATAACACTCAATTTTTTTTTTGTTACAACAATTCATCAAGACTAGCGTATTATTTTCAGTCTATTGAAATTTTAAATTTCCGTGATTTCAAATAATGTGTTCAAACGGAAATTTTGGAAGTAATAAAATTAGAACAGAAAAAATTAACTAGTACTGATAAATGGTTAACAAAAATAAATGACATGTCACATGTTCTTTTCCCCCCAAAGTTGAATTATAGTTTTGGTTAATATTGCTGCTTTGTTATCAAAATCCCGAAAACCGTTCCATGGTAAACAATTGATGATCCCAACAAGAGAAGATTTACACATTGTACCATAACAATTTTGTATATGCAAAAACAGGGAAAAGCACTGAAAGAAATTACATAAATTTCACGGACAGATAATGGGAAATCAAGGATGGATGTGACACATGGCGTAGTGGTTACAGAACCAGACAAAATTACTGCAAGTACTCTGATGGTTCTAGGTTCAATCCCAGTGTGAGACAATACTAATGCTAAGAGGGGAGTGCGGTCTATATACCTCCGTCGGTTAAATAAAGGGTTTGGTTCGTTACTTCCCACACCTACCTGATGAAGGCCGTAGAGTACAATGGCCGAAGCGTTGTATGAAAAACAACCAAGATGGGGATGGTCCGAACAGAAATAAGTTTTTTGATGTTTAGTGTTTAAAAATCTCAAGAGATTATTTTATTTATTTTTTATTTATACGTGTGTATATATATATATATATATATATATATATATATATATATATATATATATATATATATATATATATATATATATATATATATATATATATATATATATATATATATATATATATATATATATATATATATATATATATATATATATATATATATATATATATATATATATATATATATATATATATATATATATATATATATATATATATATATATATATATATATATATATAAAGAGAAATAGGTAATTTATATCAGACTATATCAATGTGATAATTGGAAATACAATTAATTTGTAACCAATTCTAGGCACTGATTCGAATCAATAGCAGATCAAGCGACCTTTGATCGAGTAAATAAACTATTGTCATGTGGAGATCGAACCTGTTTTTACCCTGGAAGCAGTCTTATATGCTGTCTCTCTACACTCCTGAGCTTGTATAACTTTCATAGTACGGCAGGAGTCAAAAGGCTGCGTTCAAGGGGAGGCAGATCCGATTCGCACGATTTAAGGCTGCTAGATTTGCTACTGGGGAAAATCGACGCCGAGAATTTATTCAAAATTGATTGCAACGCACACAAACACACACATATATGAATATGAATGATTACTGAGACAAATACTCTAAACATGTTTCGTAGTGATTCCATTTTCGAGTATAGTTATATATATATATATATATATATATATATATATATATATATATATATATATATATATATATATGTGTATATATATATATGTGTGTGTATCTTTATATATATATATATATATATATATATATATATATATATATATATATATATATATATATATATATATATATATATATGCCACAGTATGTTTATATCTACTTACTTATATTTTTGTAAAGTGAGTTCATTAACTGATCGTATTCACTTAACATCAGTAGACGTTTTTAATTTTTTTTTTTTTTGCGTGGTATTCAAAGCTTACCGAAGAACAGTTAGTATTTCAAAAGTTCTTCCTCAGTGCAAAAAACAACGTATTGTGAAACTCTTTGCTCTTTAAAATTCGACACGCAGATAGATAGATAGATAGATAGATAGATAGATAGATAGATAGATAGATGGATCGATAGATAGATGTTGATTCAATTATTGATTAATCAGTCAAGGCAGTGAGAAATGAATACATAGGTTGAGCATTAAATAGACATAGAAAAATGACAAGAAGGAAGAGCTCGATATGAACAAAAAGAAATAGACAGAGATTGGTGAATAGACAGATGGACATAGAAGTTGGAAAGATAGATCTTTACTTTTTCTGCGTAGAATTGTTTTTTGTTGTTTTTTCTTTCTCCTTCTTTTTACTGATCGTGGGTTTAAGTGCTAACATCAGCTCGGAACGGATATATCTATTCTGCATAACAGTTTCCCCCTGATGAATAAGCCAGGATCAAATGCAACGCAAAAACCATTTCCTTTCCAGTATCTAAGAAAAAAAGACAAGTCTGGTTAGTCTCTCAACAGAAACCGATACTTCCTGCAGCATGTCAAGTTTGGAGTGATCAATTGAATTTTTTTCCGAGAATGCTGATCAATGAATAAGTTACTTTTCCTGCCTTTAGTTCGGCAGTAATCACTAAGGAAATTCCGAATTTTCAAAATGCAACAGTGAACACAAACAGACACAAACTAAGGGAGTGAATGCTTAATTTTTTAGCTATATAGCTCCACTCGAGTGATCTGCACACCAAACAGCCGGACCAATTTTAAAACAAAGGAAACTGATATTGTTAGTTTTGGTGACAGTTTTTGGTTGACAGTTACTAAAAAAACTGAAGGGACACTTGTTTGGTTACGTGATAAAATGTGGGGTGATCAATTAAAAAATTGGAAAAATGGTGATCAATGAAAAAATTACTTTTCTGGCATTTTGCTGGGCAAAAAAAAATACCGAATTTTAAAAAAAGCCACCGTCAACACTGACGGACATGTCAATGTATACTTAGATTTTTAGCCATCTGATTTCAGTGGGGGGGAGCTATATGCCAGCCAGCTAGACCCATTCAAAAACATGAGAAACCGATGTTGATAGTCTAGGTGCCAGTTTTTGTTGATGGTTTCTGAAAAGAACTGAATGAAATACTTGCTCGGTTCCTTGATAAAATGTCAAGGAGCCACCAGTTTGTTTTTTTCTAGTTCCATAGAAGATGAACAAAAGTTCTGAGACATGTCAGTTGCAATGTGGTCATATCTACCCACATGTCAAACCTAAATCTAGCTGAAATTCCTATCGATTTTATTACCTGACTTTCCAACTACCTTTAGATACATTCAATCTAAAACTATTTATCTCCCAATCTCTGTTATCCTATTTTTATATCCCTGTCAATCAATATCGATTTATCAACTTATGTAGTTCTCTGTGCATTGTCCAATAGGTAAGAGAATCTTGAGCCAGATTGATTTAAATTCTGGTATTCTGCACACTCTCTCAACTTTGCTTATTCTGACACAAGGCAACATGTCGACTACACCGCCCAATATTTCTAAGTGGTCTCCTATCTAAACATTTTATTGAATAAGACTGCCTTTGTCCGGCACAGAGCTACACGTGCATGCATAGGTGAGAGAAATATAGACCGAGGAGTAGATATAGAGACAGAAAAGGGGAAATCTTACGTATATGGACATAGATATTTCTATCCAAGAATAGCTTGTTTCCATTATTTCGAAAGCGACTTTGTAGTTGTCACACACAACCATATATATATATATATATATATATATATATATATATATATATAAGGACAAAACACACATTTATACGCACATGTTCTCACATATGCTCACGCACATAACAATAGACTAACCAACTTTTCTAAGTCTGGACTTATACTAAGTTGTAACTTGACAGGGGTAAGACATGGACCCGGGCTCCAGGCTGATATCCCGTCAAACACTACTGCCAGGAAGACAAATCACTATTGTCAGCGTATATTTGCCGTCGTAGAATGTATGTTGCAGACAATTGTACCATTCAGTGTATCCGTGCTTAGAAAGACAAAGCCGTACTAGCCAGAGGTTTCGTGCTTGAAGTGGATGACAGCTGCACTGTCTCAATCCTCCTCCGAAGAGACGGTAGAACTCTAGAGCCAGCTCGGCATCTACCGACTACAGACCATTCACGTACATAGATGTACACCACAGGTCAGTCTTGCTGTCAGAATACGCCTATGAAAGGGTGAAAGACCCCCATAGCTAGTTCGTATCTGTCAGGAAAAAGATACTCAAGTCCAACCTCTGACCTACAAATCCGGCTTCTATCCCTGTCATTGCATTGGACCATAAGAAGGTAACCCAAGCAAGTTTAAAAATCCTTTTCTAAGGCTGAATACTTTCCGCATTGGCCCGCCGTCTAAGGTCCTTCTGTGGATATAACCCTTAAACCTTCGTCTGAGAAGCAAAGCTGTAAATCTCCATCTTACACTATGTTTCCACATGCAGCTCTTTTGTCAGATGTACCTATATCCCAAATAGACTGTTCGCCAATATGATCCATTAAACGATACATATACCAGTGATTCTTGTTGGTACCTTCAGACTTTCGATACTCAGTAACGATCCAACACTATAACAAGAATTACTGCCACTAAGAATGGACAAAACCATAAAATAAATATACTTTAAAAGTAATGAGTATAACACTTGGTACATATTTTTATTTACGTCGAATGTCACCAAGTTTATGACAGCAAAATTTTGAAGCATCAAGAAAGAGGAAGGGGGGGAGACAAGAGGGGAAGCCAGGTCTTTGAGAGTTATATTCACTTCTTTTCGGACAAAATTGTAAACATCCATAGAAAGGGAGGGGTGCGAAAGAAACAGACAGACGAGCAGAGAGAGAGAGAGAGAGGGAGAGGAAGAGTGATATGGAAATAGTGGGAAAGGCATGAGAGCCAAATCCACTTCATCTCAGTCTAAATTGATTAAGTTTTAAAGCTGCTTGCAAAGACGGTTCGGTTACTCAAATGAACGAAACAAAGAAGGGAATGGGCCCCCAGGTCTATGATATACAAAAAAGGAGGGGTGGGCATGAAGTTTTAATGAAATTTTCTAATTTTTTTGATAGTATCAACAGTCGTGTAAACAACGCCAGAGATTTTGAGCCAAGTATGGTCTTGTTTTGAAATAAAGGAAAATCTGATGAATTTTCACGGATCTTTCGTCTTATATATTGTTTGCTTACCAGATGAGTCTTAACACAAGACTTATAATAATTGTACATTTTTTGTATTTCTCTTTCCCTAGTCTGGCTATTCCCTGAGCCAATTTGATCGTCTTCAATACGGACCTATTAGGTCTTTAGAACTGTCCATTCGCACATGGTAATTACCATGGAGAACGCATTTTTATTATGCTGTTTGGTCAAGGAAATTAACTGAGTTCATCTCTCCGGGTCCTTGTCAGAATGAAAGGAACTCAGGGTCTCAAAAATAAATTTTAGGGCATTGATTACTGTACCTGTTGAGATATCACTACAGGGGGAAATAAAGATGAGTTTTGGCTTTACTCATCTACAGAAACCGTTATATTTCTAGATTCGGAACCTAACGATGTCTTTAAAAAAAGTTATTTCCCACGGCTGCATTGATTGTAAACAACTTTCAACTAAGTTTCTTCTAAGAGAGTTTTACTCATGGGTGAATGTTGCAATGTGAAGATATCTCCGTATATATATACACACAGAAGTGTAAATTTGTGTTCTTTTGAATGTATTAGCACGCATTTAGAGAGAAACTTCGATTATCAGAACATCACTCATCCGAATTTCAGATTATCGAGATTCCAAGGTCTCGTAACTGTGTTTAGCATGAGATCCTCTTTTATGGTCTGCCCAATTATCCAAATAGTCTATCATCCGAACAAAATCCTCCCCGCCCGTTTTGTATGGATAATCGAAATCGCTCTTACATGTGTTCCGATGTCATGCTGCGAAGTGGGGGTTTGCAGATTATAGTTCGTCTGGGTATGCTAAGCTTGATAAATGCTTGCATGGGCGTAATGAAAATTTATTTGGAAACGTAGTAAAGAGAGTTGGGGAGTAAGAGTACGCTATCTCGAACTCCTGCTTACCGAAGGTGCTCTTAGCTCAGTTGGTAGAGCAGAGTCGCGTTTAGACAGCTTCCTGGTGAACAAAGGTCCGAGTCCCGCTTGGTGCTCATTTTCTCGATACATTTACGCAGTCGGCTGTTTGATTTTCTACATATATGTATGTCGAAAGGATGTAGAGATGGGGCATTCAGTGAGGATGAAAATCATCAAGAAGCTAGACTGAATGAAATGCTATGCTCAGCTTAGTCTGGCACAAGATTATAATGATGGAGTACCCGTGAGTATTGCTATTCTCACCCGAGCTAATCAGGTCTTCTTCCCATGTAGTTTGTGCACTATTGCTGTGAACTTTGTGCCCGTACATGAATATTTTTTATTCAAGATTCAGCTTATACGTCTTGGATTTGAGAGTAAAAACAAAATCTTTACGCCAAAAGATCAGAAGTTTATAGCAGTCAGCAATCGACAAATTAGCATAATACAAAAATATTTAATTTGACTCATTTAATAATTTAATTCTTTAAAAATATTTTCCAGGAATTGTGCATTCAAAATTACAAAATATGAGCTAATGCTTGTTTTGTAATGCCGATTACTTCAAAAATGGGTTCCGATAAGTCATTGAAGCTAAATTTCTGTTCGTTGAAATGTTTATGACCAGTCTCGTATATATATATATATATATATATATATATATATATGTGTGTGTGTGTGTGTGTGTGTGTGTGTTCTTTATGGCTCTATCATATTTTTATTGTCCTTATCTGGACAGCAAAGGTAATCATGTGCGAGTAGTTTTATTAAGTGTTTACTCATTCACTTCCTTCTCTGTCAAGCATTGTGGTCATGATAAGAAATGCTGGCAAGATATCTGGCGACGGTACCTAATACACAATACAATATTGATGGATGGCAAGAACAACTTTAACATCTGCGCATGGAGTTACGGTGACCTGTTCAATCTGAAGCGACTCCGAGGACATCTCAAAACTATGATGCAGCAAATCAAAAAGCTTCTGTTTGCAGATGATGAGGTGCTAATTGCTTGCAACTAAACGGACCCCAAACAGGCAACGTACTGCTCCAAAGAAAACTCAAAATTCTTCGTTATAGGAGATAGCATTAAAAAGGATGTCCATGCTACACAAACCCGGAGCAAAACATGTCTTCAGTACTGAATCCTCAAGAACAATACGAAAATTTAAGCCTACTAAGATATTGTAGTGCCTGCACTCCTATAGAGTGTCAAATATTGGGTCATATACCAGTGACACTCAGGTTTTCATGGGTACTTCTGCCAGCATCCCCTTTGAGCCACCCTGACTTCATCACAAACAACAAGATCTTAGTATAGAGTACCATCTTTAGATCTTCCTTGACGGATAAGTAGTCAATACCAGCGATGAAGGGACACCCAATAGAAAAGATACGGATACTCCCTGCAGTATCAACTCCTGAAAGGAATGTGCGGCCATGCCGAGTCTACCAATAAAACTCCCGTGCCGGAACTAATCGCAGAGCAAAAGTGAAAGAAAGCAAGTAGCACTGCAAGGATGATGGCCTCCACCACACCCCAGAGGCAGGACTTTCACCTGCAGCTGTGGAAAAATGTTCGTATCTCCCGCGTAAGGATGGAATCTAGTCATACGGGTCCGCAATAGACAAGTTAAACTTTTTTTTAATCTTTTCTCGTGTAAACCAAGCCATGATAACCATCAATGCGAGCCAAAAAGAGGCAAACATCCTCAGTAGAAATTCAATCTCAGTTTGTGGATTCTATTTTGCTACTTGGGGATCGTTAAGCGTGCCACGACACACTACGCTATGTTTATTGTATGTATGCGTTATATTTTTCCTGAATTTTTTTTATTAAGATTTCCCTTCTCTATCTGTTGCTCTCTCTCCCTCTCTCTCTCTCTCTCTCTCTGTCTCTCTCTCTCTCTCTGTATATATATATATATACATACATTTTCTGTGAAAGTCTCACACTTAACAGTTTTGCCGCAATCTGGCACCATTTGGCTTCTTTTTCATTTCCTTTCATTTTGTGGTTGCCAATACGTTAATTTCCTTGGATTATCCCACACTAACACTGAACTGAGCATTTCCTTAACCTTTTAACCAAAGTATATATCCCAAAATCTAGATCCTACTATCTATCTATTCTAGTCTGTCAATATCTGTCCATCTATCAATCTGTTTATCTATCAGCCTGTTGAGATACACGCGCATATATATATATATATATATATATATATATATATATATATATATATATATATATATATCCAAAGTTGCTTTGCATGCAGTGCAAGATTAAATCTACACAGCAAATCTATATTCACATGGGTAAGCAATCAATAGAAGTGACACGAAAACAAATCAAGTGTTTTGTTATGCTTTTTGAACTTTCATCGTCAAATAAGTTTTATGGGGAATTCCTATGTGAGTCAGTGTTTCAAAATATGTGAATGAAGTGCAGTATGAGTATTTAGTATGACACCTCCACAAAATTTAAAAAAACAATGTTCTACATAATAGATACATAGCTTAAGGGGAAGTGGTGTTTGCTCAACACTGATATTTTGTATATAAATCCCTGAAACCGTTATGTTGTAGACAACAGCCGTTCAAGAAGGATTAACACAGAGTACAATAATATCAAATTCTCTATAAAACATAAAGATTACAAGAATCATGTTAATAGTTATCGAGAGATAGTTGACAGAAATTGCATATTTTTAAAAGTATTTATTCATATATTCAGAGTTCAAAGCTGTAAAGCTTTCTAAATTATCTATCTATACATATATATTATTTATCCCAATCTGTTCACGTGTGTGTTCATGTATGTGTGTATGCACTCATCTATCTATCTATTTGCATTTGAATTTCTTTCGACAGCCACGGCCACACTGGTTTAACTGATTTTTTGGACATTTCAACCATTCCCTCTCTCTATCACACACATTCTCTCTCTCTCTCTCTCTCTCTATCTATCTCTCTCTCTCTGTATATATATATTTATACATATATATATGTATACTCACATACATCTATAAGCCTGTTAACAGTTATCGATCTATCAACTATATATATTTATATATGTGTGTGTGTGTGTGTGTGTGTGTGTGTAGCAAAATAAGAAGATAAATTTTACAATAAGGTTTGAATCTGCTTTTTGACTTACTGTCCATCGTCCAGTAAGTCTTACTGTATAGTTGACTTTAGTCTACAAGCTGATTTACATTTGCTTTCTAAAGACATGCCCCAAACCAGTCAAGGCCTACAAAATTACTTTACCTGAAAGGTCTCATATTCTTTTCCCCTTTTTTCTTACATATATATATAGAGAGAATTATCCATTTCAGTCTATTTGTATCTATATATTCATATATTTATGCACATATGTATGAATATGTACATAGAAGACTCTAACTCTTCTCTATCTATCTATCTCTTTCTGAACTTCAAATTCTATCATTTTTTTCCTTTCTATAATCCTTTCTCAATGCAATGACGTTTGCAAAGGCTAACCCATTTTCCCGCACTTTTTACTCGATGTGTAAATCCCCAAAACTTGACGCCTGTCAATGGTGGAATGAATTTGACTTTTCCATTTTATCCCTTTGCTGAATCTGTTGCTAAGTGGCGTTGAGGTTGAAACAACCGCCTCCTTTCGAGCAAGAGTCGATCTCCGAGAACGGCCAACTTTTTCTCCGCTGAATGGTTATACATTTGGCGTGGCATCAAAGCAATAATCGCCCAGTTGCAATTCTTTGATTATTCCTATCTTGTTCTTTAACTCAGGTCCGGGGACTCATGCAGATGCATTTTGAGAAACCTGCACGACCATATCGACTCTGACTCTGCGTTCGACAAAACCGTTTGTATCGAATCACGCGCCTCCATAACCATTTGATCTGGTCATTTATTCTTTCTTTGCAGAGGAGCAATGCACATTAAAAAGAAAAAGAAGAATGGACGGCGTAGAAGGTTAGGGGCAGACTCAGTTCACTCCCTTTTATCGTACTCGCGTTTATATACAAATGGAAACTGAGGAAAAAAGAGGGAAGAAGGTCTAGCACCAATGATTTAGCTTGGTGAGAATATTATAGAATCCATAAAATACCAGTTATTTTAGAGGATTGAGACCAATAAATGATACAACTTTGAAGGCACAGAAAACTCTTATCGTACATGCTTTCAAACAAAACAGAAAAATCATATATCTATGCAAAGATATGTATATAAATATATATATATATATATGTATGATTGTGTCAACCACAGACAACTCATCAGTGTGTCTATAGACTATCCATTATCACATCTAGTACCACGACGTAGGATCGAAACCTTCGCTTCAGCCCCAGAGGCTGGCATCTTACCGCTGCCCTACGCAGAATTAGACAGCCAGTAAGGTTGAATTTAAAAGATATAGTCACTCTTGCATGAATTCCCCATCTACCAGAGTGCTCTATTCCCATGTTGGAAAAGTTGATATATATATATATATATATGTGATGAGTTACGGCTAAATCATGTTGAATATGCCGGAGGAATAACAGTCATTTTAGAGGATTGAGACCAATAAATGATACAACTTAGAAGGCACAGAAAATTCTTATCGTACATCCTTTCAAACAAAACAGAATACTCATATATCTATGCAAGGATATATATACACACACACACACACACACATATATATATATATATATATATACGTGTTTCATCCACAGACAGCTGTTGTATCATATTGCAACCTTTGTACAACAACCTGTTTTATTGTGACTATAGATTATCCAATATACCATCCAGTACTAAATGATACGACCGAAACCTTCGCTTCAGAACCAGAGGCTGGCGTTTTACATCCGTCCTACGCAGACATGGACGGTCAGCCAAGCCGAATTTGAGCAATATATTTACTCACGCACAATTCCCCATCCACCACAACGCTCCATTCCAGAGTTGGAAGATATATGTGTGTGCACATGTGTAAATATATATATATATATATATATGAAAATAAATTGCATTATATTGAAAACTCTTGTTTGAAACGATCTCTTGTTGTCCCACGGTTGATGTATCACTCGGACTTTGATTTTTTACCATATTTCCTCTGTCTAGTCTGAGGTATACATTAACAGTTTAAGCACGGTAAATAACTTCAAATAATAGTTTCAATATGATATAACACAATTTATATTCATACTGTCGGATCATGTATATCAGTTTCTTAATATCCTAATCGTTGGGTATTTGAACGAAACACACAAACCAACTGTAGTTCGAAATTCTACCGATACACTTTTTGAGTCGATGAGCAAGCTGCCGGCAGTGTCGAAATTGGGTTAGATCATTTTTCCATTCCACTCCAGGGTAGGAACCTGAATATCTATCTCTATATGCATATTAATGTGAATGTGTGTGTGAATGTGTATTTGCGAATTGTGTGCATGCATATTTGTGTGTGCTTGTGAGCTGATTTTTATCTTAAAATCGAAACGGTATGTCCTGTAGTAAAAAGGAGGCAATGTAGGTTACAGCCATATATATATATTAATCAAAGTACACATCAGTAATAAATATTATACAATATCTGAAGTCTGATGGGATTATTCCGTAAAGTACTCAATAAAATCAACACTTAACATCAAATTAGTATATATATATATATATATGTATATATATATATATATATATATATATATATATATATATATATATATATATATATATATATATATATATATATATATATATATGTATATACTCATATATATTACAGAATCTTCACTACAAATTTCTTTCATGGTTCTCTACGGTTTCCAAATGAGTATATGTATGTATATGTATGTATGTATATCAAATAACGATTGCGTTATATCGTATAGAATTGCGTTGAAGACTTTCTTCTGTCGTTACGCAGTAAATGAATCACTCGCCCAAGACAATATAGATAAAAATGAACAATGAAAGAAAATTGGGCTGCAACTTCAAAGTAGGTATGCTCCTACCATTGAGCCAATGCAAGTGATAAACTATGTAGCAACGAGGGATCATCCCAAATGGGTTTCTATGTAATATAACGCAATTTATGATTCATCCTGTCGGACCAAATATGTCCATTTATAATACATCTCTCTCACTCTCTCTCTCTCTCCATATATATATATATATATATATATATATATATATATATATTCGTAAATTGGAAGGTAGGTAACGTATGATTTTAGCAAATGTGCGCATACAGAATTATAACAATTTTTTTGAAAGAGATAACGAAAGAATAATAAGCGTGTGATATTTCGATTTCTTTCCTTCTTTCGCTATTGCAACGACCTCTTCTCCCCACAACCCCCTGCTCTGATTCCCCCACCCTCTTGCATTCTTCTTTCGAACTCCCTCTAATTTGACTCCATTGCGCGTGCGCGTGTCCTTGCTTGAATCACGTGCACTGTTAAACCCAGTGCACGTGCACCAAGGAAACCCATTCATGTGGTTCCGTACGAGAATTTTGGTCGTCAACAATTTTCGTGCATTCCTCAAATCATTTCAGGGTTTTTCATTCATTCATTCATTCATTCATTCACGCACACACACACACACACACACACACGCATATACATATATATATATATATATATATATATAAATTCTCCATATACTTTCACAACTGAGTTTGTCTCATTCCCTATTGTTCAGTCATAAATATATATATGTGTGTGTGTGTGTGTGTGTGTGTGTGTGTAAGTATGAATTTAGAGAGAGTGGGCTGGGATACATTCAAAGTGAGTTGATAGAGAAATCATATATATATATATATATATATATATATATATATATATATATATATATATGTGGTTGTATGTGTGTAGAACTATACGTATAGGAAATGCATACAGTAATAATTCTATTAGATATATGTTTCTCTTTATATGTACGAATTTAATATATATATATATATATATATATATATATATATATATATATATATATATATATATCTACAGTTTCCTGCAATATATGCTTATATATATATATATATATGTGTGTGTGTGTGTGTATGTGTGTGTGTGTGTGTGTGTGTGTATCCATGTAAATTCTATCTATAAAAAAGAAAAAGTGAATACGAATGAGGTCGTGAAACTTCCTATTTCATTTTTGAAATCTGAAATAAATCCTTATTTTTTTTGTGTATATCCATTCTTACTTTTCATTTAATATATGTCAGATTTAATTTCCATGGTTTACCGTTTTAATTTTGCTATGGGATGATGTCTAATCTAGACTTGACATTTTTTAAAACTTGCTCTTGATTTTCCATATATATACGATCAGATAAATACACTCACCCACACACCGACACACACAAACACATGCACACACACACACATACACACACATACATAGACACATTTACACATGGAGGTCAAAATACTCGCAGATTTCAAATTGTGTGTGTACGTGACAATGGACCTTATCCAATTTATTAGATACTTTTGTATCTAATGTAGATGGAAAAATAGATATACTCATACATGAAAATAATATATATATATATATATATATATATATATATACATATATTTATACATATATATATATATTCATAATTATATATATATGTATATATATGTATATATATATATTTATATATGTATGTATATATATATATATATTGAGAGACAGTGAGAGGCAGAAAAATAGATGGATAGAGAGTGAGAAAGAGAGGAGAAAGCAGGGAGAGGGAGAGGGGAAAAGACTTACATTTCGGCATACTGAGGTAGGTAAATACAGAGGTATTCAATGTAAATTGATGAATATATAGATATATGTATGAACACACACACACACATATATACATAGAGAGAGAGAGAGGGAGAGAGTGAGAGAGAGAGAAAGTGAGGGAGAGAAATATGGAGAAAGAGAGAAAGACAGATAGACAGACTTAAGGTTGGACAAACTGAGGAGGAAAGATGGGGAGATAGATATAATTCTGCGATTAATTTGTCCCAGTTTTACATGCGTAAGATTATTTCACGTTAAGACCTCAATGTAATCAATAGCGATAATTATGAAGGTTTCCTCTCCTTTCAGATTGCAGAATATATATATATATATATATATATATATATATATATATATATATATATATCATGGATTTATTTCATAGAGTGCTCAATGCATTCAACTTATGACTATGAGTGTTAAGTCAAGTTAGAGTAGAGCTGGAAATATAGTTGAAAGTAGATATACGACAGAAACACGTTTATGCTTCTGCCCCATTTCCAACAAGGCAGAAACATAAATCTGTTTATATATCAAACCTACTTTCAACTGTATATATATATATATATATATATATATGTGTGTGTGTGTGTGTGTATGTATGTGTGTATGTATGTATTGTGAGTCAACGTATCAGTAGCCTGCAATAGCAACTTATATTATCCGAATTTTGATCTACGAAAAAACAAAATCGAAAATGCGTTTGATTATGTGCATTGGCTAGGGATTATTTCATAACGCAGATTTAGAAAATGTTGTTTTTTTTCCATCATTGGCCTTCGTACTTTTATTTACCGTAACAAACACGTGCACACGGAAGTATACGGACAACATGCAAACACACACGGAGGAGTGTGTGTTAATTTGTTTGCTTATGTCAGCCTTCACGTGTGCATCGAACCTCTGTGAGTCGTGAGAAAGCTTGTAGAACTTCTGACTATGAGAAACATTGAGAAAAAAAATGAAATGATTGTATTTTGAATTGTAAACCAAATCATGTGTATCAGATAGCATGGGAATAACTTAGTTAATCTGCTTTACTAATTCAATGAAAACATTTATCACAAAGCAAAAATTCTAACAAATTTTGTGGAAAAAATTTCGAAAACTATTCAGCCTACGCTTATTTGTATACAATGATGTACTGATAAAACCACCGCACACACGTGCACACACACGCACACACACACACGCACACACACGCACACACACACGCACACACACACGCACACACACTCACACTCATGCATATAAATATGTATATATATACATATACATATATATATACATATATATATACATATATATATATATATATATATACATATATATATATATATATATATATATATATTACATGTTAAGCAACTGAGGATTCAAACTAAAGACGATTTATACATTGTACCATTTTAACGTAGATATTGCAAAACAAGGGATGAAAACACTGGAGGAAAATTATATAGATTTCATTGGCATAAATTAGGAAGCTGTTGACTGGGATGACACAAAAATCTTTTGAAAAGGTTTTTTTAATCTTTGAGCTGTAAAGCTTTCTAGACTATATATATATATATATATATATATATATATATATATATATATATATATATGTGTGTGTGTGTGTGTGTGTGAATATGCATGTACGTATGTATTTGAGAAATGGACATTTCGATCCGACAGAATGAATTATAAACTGCGTTATATTATATAAAAACGTATATATAGAACGATTTCCTGTCGTTACACGGTTAATATATCATTAAATTTAGACAACGTACATATGATTGACAATCAAAGAAAATGTGGCTACGGCAGAAATTGAACCTTCTTGCCCGATAGTTCTTACATATATACGTGTGTGTGTGTGTGCGTGTGTGCATGTGCGTGTGTATGTAGTGATATAAAGTCAAACGAGTTCAAAACGAATATAAGTTATTTATTCATGTACGTGATGTTATTTTGCTGGGAGAAAGCTTTGATGAACTGAAAATGATAAATCAAAGTCAAAAGATATAGGACATGGAATCTCTGGATTCTGGGCCATCATTTTATAATTCTCGGTCTGTCGAAGCCGTCCCCCGGCGAAATATCACCACAACTATGAATAAATAACTAATATTTGTATATAATTAGTTTTCCACATTTGTTTATTATACGTCAATTTCTCACTATACTCTCAGGAACACAGTACCATTTTGCACAGCATTTACACACGGACACACTGACTCACGGAAGTTTATATATATATATATATATATATATATATATATATATATATATATATATATATAGTGTCATCCACAGACAGCTGTTTTGTTGTATTACAACTCCTCAGTGTGGCTATAGACTATCAATTATCCCATCTGGTACCACGAGGCAGGATTGAAACCTTTGCTTCAGACTCGGAGAACGGTATCCTGCATCTGCGCCATGGGACTGGACGGTCAATAAGGTTGAATATAAGCGATGTGTTTTTTTGCATATATATTCCCCATCTACTAGAGTGCTCTATTCCTATGGAAATGCATTGCACAAGCTTACAATGAAGAGTTACTAAATATATATATATATATATATATTTATATATATATATGTATATATATATATATATATATATATATATATATATATATATATATATGTATATATATATATATATATATATATATATATGTATATATATATATATATATATATATATATATATATATATATATATATATATATGTATAATTCTCTGAACTACCCATTGTTATGCACCATTCAATCTCTTTTGACCAAGCTTCCATAATCTCTTCAGAGTCACCCGTAATCCGTTTCCTGTATTCACGATTACTGGATTACATGATGAACTCCAGGTAATTTTAATTAGAAATGGAAATCTTCACAGATCAATTTCGACAGTAATCCGGACTCATTCTTTTTTTCCCCTTTGCTTGTCGAATTTCAATCAAAGTCTGGAGTTGACTTGGTCTTTCTATCGTAAGAACACGAATAAAGAGAAACACAATGCTCAGAAAAATTTGCTGCATAAACTTTTAGCGGTTTTTTTTTGTTTGTTTGTTTGTTTTTGTTTTTCCCTCCCGGTTAACTAAACTATACGTAAAACTAATATTCCCTGAAAGGTTATTTAAAATCATGGCCAAGTTATTGGTAGGCAGCTCTCTTACAGAGAAAACAAAAGTGATAAGTAATACGTATATACGAGCTCATTTACTGTGAATACAATACAAATTTACGGTAATCATCTTCAATCTGGATATAAGAGGGGTTGGTGTTCCACCCAGCAGATGATAGGCGTGTTTACTTTTTATTTTCTTTTACTGCATTTGTGATATTCGTACTTTTGCAAAATACAGGAGATTATTGTGAAGTATTTGATCCAGAAGTTGAAAAGAACGCTTGGTTTTAACTCCCAGATAAACAAGATGGCGACGGTAATTGCAAACAAAAAAAAACCGTACATTTGTTGAAGTTTATATAAATATAAGATAAGTAAAATTCTAAAAATCCAAATAAAAGTTTAAAGAATCCGAACGAAAATCATCCTGAAATTTACAAGAATTGATGAGGAAAACCTATATCAGGGGTAAAATAAAGGATACATCTATCTATTTATCAATCCCCCCTCTCTCACTCTCTCTTTCTCTCTCTCTCTGTCATATATATATATATATATATATATATATATATATATATATATAGTATAGAATAATGCTGAGCCCCACATGGAGAGACCACAAGACAGCACAGTACATCCGAGAAAAGACAAGTTCGAAGCCATTAAAAATTTCAAATGGCGGTGGGCTGGCCATGGATCGCCCAAGATCACATGCGCTGCAGAGGCCGACAGAATATTAGATGGACAGACGAGGTAGAGAAGTTCAGGAAGTACTGGCTACACTGCGCCCATGATATAGAAATGTGGCAAATCCTGGGGAAGCTCTATGTCCATCGACGGACGTTAAAAGACTGATGATGATATTATGCTATACTATATTCCTTATTATTATTATACATATATATATATATATATATATATATATATATATATATATATATATATATATATATGTATATAGTCAATCCGTTTTATATATATACATATATATATGTGTGTGTTTGTGTTTGTGTATACATATATTATTAATAACTGCATGAGAAAGCACATGAATATGTTTGCGTAGATAGATAGCGACATGAAGGCAGATTTGAACAAACATAGATATGAACATAGATTGATAGGTGTAGGTGTACAGAGAACGGTTAGGAGGGATAATAACGTGGATATAGCAGTTTTCCAAATAATATTTCTCTTATGAGATAATTAATCGATATTTGCCTTTGGTCACTAAGCATTTCAGAATCTAAATACTCTTCAGTGCTAGATCGGTACTCGAAAGTTCAGATGAACTTTTCGTGGAAATGAATGGCTTTGCTTTGGCATTTGCAAGTAAAGAAGTCGTCAGTTGAATCGGGGTTAAGTGGAATTCCGAAATAATCTTACAATACACAGTACATTGTATTGCACAGTTACTTGATTGTTTGGGTTTTTTGCCTTTTTTTTCAGCGAATGTAATACTTTTTTCAATTTCATCGGTGATGATGCTGGCCAACACTGTATGCAATCTGAATTATGAACGTAACAAAATCTCTTGTAAAGAATTGTTTTGTCATTCTAGTGACGCAATTGTTTAGCCATTCTTTTCATGAGCATAGCGCAAGATTGCATTGTTATCAATTTCCCAAAATGTCGATTTTGATTTTATCTCTTGCTAATTGTGTATCAAATGTTTTTTCAAATATTTTTTGTGTTATTCAGTTATATATTTAGTGTCTCAGGATGCAACAACCCAAATCGGCCGTAACAAACCATTGATCATATTTAATATGATATATAGTATTAGAAAATAAATGTATAGAATTAGAAGATTCCCTTATTCGATACTGAGCAGATTTAAAATACCATATATGAACTTAAGCGTTTATTTTGCCCTTTTGGTTTGTATATGCACACACTCATACACAATAAGCAATGCTAGAGATAACTCTGAGAATAAGATATAAAAATGATTAGGCAACAAAAAAGTAGTTGGGCTGGACATTTACGAAGAAAAAAGAGACAACAGATGGAGTGAAAAAACAACCAATTTATTCCCATGGTAAGTGAACGTAGAAGGAAAAGACTAGGCTCATTATAGAAACATAGCATTGTATGATCATGATCAGGAGACCTGTCCATGGTTCACTTACCGACTGAGGTAAACTGAAAAGTCTTATATATCTTCGATAATTCTATTTCCTAAATACGAAAAGACTTATCTAATATCTCTTAAACCTTGAGAATAACATTTTGTCTGAAAAGTGAACAGAAGTTCCTAATCAAATAACTCACAGCGCAGATCACTTCTATTCGACAAAAAAAAATGTTTCTTTACAATTTCTTCATTCATTATAAACGCCAGAACAAAACTTTCGGCGATCATCTTCTGCCAGAATGGAGGTTGGAGTACGGGTTTGAGCCTGCAGAAGCCAAAGAATGTCTGACATTACGTTCAAAACAACACAAATCATCATTTAATTCCGATTGGAAATAATAGATGGCATAAATAAACGTTTTGTCCATTGAATAATTTACCAAGTAGAGACAAAATAAACCTACACGTTTGTGAAGCACGATGGTTTTCAAAAGTGACTTCATGAAATAAATTTGTTAAGCGGTTTGCTAAACAACCTTGTCACAAGGAAGAGAGAAAAAAATCAACTCATCTTGTTAGTCACTCAATAGAAAGCGCCATACAATCAACAAGGGCAACATGCTGTGTTGGAGGTGATCAATTGAAAAAAATCGAAAAAGGAGTGATCAATGGAAAGATTACCCCTGTCATATTTTATTGGGAACAGATCACTTAATAGCATAAATGTTCCCAGGTACAAAATAAAAAAAAATAAAATAAGGATCAATTTACAATGCTAATTGAATCTTCTATTCAAAACTTGGGAATAAAAAATAAAAACAAACAAAAAAAGCAGAAAAACAAATAAGGAGTAAATGTTAAAATTCTTGCTCTTTCAATGTGGTATGTACGCTGATAACCAAGCCAGCTAAACCAACCTAAAAACTGAAGAAACCTACGCGAACAAATTCAGTTGACGGTATCTAATTCTCACTTAAGTACTCACGTCAAATATTCGTGTCTGAAAAGTGAATTGAAGTTCTAAATTGAATAACTTACAGCACGGATAATTAGTTTGAAACACGGAATTCGACGACAGTCAAGTAGAGATGATAGTCCATTGAGGAAAAATAGGTAGAAAAAAAAAACACTCAATGAAAGCTAAAAACGTTTCCACTAATCATATTATTTACCTTTTGCTTACATGAATTTTTCTTCCGGTTATTGAGAGAGCACCTGGTTAATCATAAACCGGCAAATGGTTTTTATGTCTATCTAATTTAACTTTCCAATCATCCATCTTTTCAACAACAAAAATAATAAATTCAGTTCGTACTTCATATATGTATATAATCACTTTATATGATGTATTTTCAGCTGCATATATAAACAAATACTGACATATGTGTACGTGATTATATAAAATCATTTTGTATATGTGTTAGCTATATATATACGGATATTCGTGTTTACCATTTCATTCGAAATATCCCCACATTCACATACATGCACACACACACACACATGCATATATATATATATATATATATATTGGTGAAATATATACCACAAGTATATCATATTCTGAAAAATCTTTATTCTAACAGTACTCAATACTCAGAGTAGAAACAGTATATCAATTAAATTTATGTGTTTAATTGATATCTATATCTATATCTATCTATCTATCTATCTATATATCTATCTATCTATCTATATATATATATATATATATATATATATATATAAGTTTGGAATTTCACTCAGCAATATCTCTTAAATTTTCACTATAACATTTTGATGTAATATTTTAGTGCCTACGTGAGTCAGAATGTCTTGATCACCTTTTCAACGCATTGATTCTGGCAGGGATCGAATAGGCCATGGCCTGAACAAATATTTTTTTTAACATTAATCCTTTGAATATCGTCTAGAAAGCTTTACGGCTATGAACACTAACGATGTACACGATAAGTTTCTAAGCTTATGTCATAACAACCATCAGCAGTAGCAGCATCAGTAGCAGTTGAATCTTTTTAGTGTCCATCGTTGGACACCGTCAGGAATTGACTGACATCACGAACGTCTTATTTTCTATCGGCCATAATTTCGCATATGATCTCAAGGAACCCATGCTGTAAGCTTTGATACCGAGTGGATTTCTGAAATTCTTGCAACATGACTAGCCCATTGCCATTTTAGCTTTCTGAAAATTTCTAAGATATATCTGTTTTCTCTAATATACTTTGTTATCTTGTGATCTCCTCATGTTGGTTTGAGCAAGATTCTCTCCTGTGCACGCGCTAAGGTTGAAAGGTCAATCTATTGGTAAGATTCCATGTTTCACCTCCAAAGCTGACTATCGGGAGGATGCAATAGTTGTTGATCCGTCTTCTTAAGACGCAGGATTTTTCTTGTTTCTGAAGGCTGCACTTGCTTTACCGAAACGTTGCCAACCTACTTTGATTCTTTGCTTGATTTCATATTCTTTTAGGATGGGATATCCATTGTTTTAGGTAGTTGCAGTGGTCTACTTCCTTCAGTTCTACGTTTCCGATTCAGATCCTTGTGTCTTTAGTTGTACGTGTCATTCATTTTACTGAAGTTCGTGTGGAGGCTAACTTTCGTGCTTTCTTCGTTTACTCCGTAAAACACGATCTGGAGATCGTGAAAGTTCTCAGCAAAGAGTGCGATGTCGTCAGCAAATCTGAGGTTACTTCGATATCCGCTGTCTATTCTTATTCTTTTATTTTTGCAGTTCAGGTTTCAAAAAGTTATCTCAAGTCAGGCTGAGGAGATTTAAGGTGAGCTAATATCTTGTCTCATTCCTTTTTTTCGAATTGAAAAGGCTTAAAATCCATGAAAGTCCGATGACGGAACAGATGTGTCCGTAAATATAAGGGTATGTTATCTCCGGCTGTTTTTTCTTTTAGTTGGCTTGACAGAGATGGCAAATGGCTGAGTAGATTTTCCTGAAGACAGCTCATTTCCATGATTAGTTTACAGCATTTTTATTATTTGATATGTGATCAATTTAGTAAATAGGTTTTTAGGTGCAGTTGAGTAGACTTATTGGTCTGTGGTTGTTTAGTTCTTTCGGGCTTCGTTTTTTATATAACAAAATTATGATGACAGTGTTTCTTTCTTCTGTGAATATACTTTGTTTGAGGCATAAGTTGAATGGAATGTATACTTTACTGGGAATTATTTTACCATTTTCTCCCTAGTAAGTTGGTGGTGATGTTATAGGATCGGGGGACCGTCCATTTTTTTTTTTTTTTTGTTTGATGGCTTGCTTCAATTCCAAGGGAGTAACATTTGTGAGTTTGGCTTATTGCTCCGTGTCTTTTGTTTAGCTAAATAGAATTTTTTCTCAAGCACTATTCATGCAATTAAGATTGTCCAAAGGTTTTCTGTTTCACACAGAATTATCTGATATAGTACGATATTTGATTCTCTTCTCGTAAGTATCATTAGTTGTTTATCATGTAACAGTTTCGGGGATTTAAAAACAAAACAGTTATATAATTATTGCTCCCTAATGGTGTTGATCAAACACCGACACCCTCATAAGATATGATTTTAATATATAGCTTTATTTCATTATTTCTAGGGTTTGCTGCCAAGACGGCCAACCGAGATCAAAGACCCAAACTTTTTTTTCTGGACACTGTCGCTTTCTTCTTTGGTATAACCAGTGCCAATTGGTCGGCCATCGACCGATTAGCCTGTCTCTGTACGTGGACGAAGCAATTTCAAAATACTCCAGATATTTTCTGCGATCTTTCTCGTAGGAGGCACCACCCCACCTCTGTTGTAAAGGAAGGTAGATTCAAATGCACGCCTTGTCTATAGCAATGACCGAAAGAACGGCTATATGGAGGTGTCCCACTACCAAAAATATCGAGATTGTGACGTGTGACCTATTAGGTGGGTATATAGATTACTTTAGTGCAAAGACCAGGTGTCAGATGATGCCCTCGTGAGGTGCCAAATACCTGTAACCAATTTAGTTCACCGTAGACAATTTTCTCTTTTTTTTTCCTTTTAGTGCTCTTTCTCTATTTATTCTCATTTCCTTCCTTCATTTTTTTATCTTCATTTTAACCTTTTTCCTTCGATCCTTTCCGTCTTTTATATTCATTCTCCACGTCTTACCTTTCTTCTAATAATCTTTTTCCCTCATTTCTTTCTTCTTCCTTCTAATGCCAACTCAGTACAGAAAACTGGCAACGAAGTGTTCACGATACAACTTTTATGTGGTGTCTGACTGAATATTCGTGCCGAAAATAAATAAGCAACTATCTTAATCAACCAAATACACACATATGTGGTACTTCAATTATCAGTTACTAAATTAAATATCCTCTCTTATGGACAGATGGATTGCAGTCCAAAAAAAAAGGAATTTAATGATAAATGCATATACTGAAATCACGTAGCTTTTAATTCACTTTGTTGAAACTAATTTAAAACAAGTCTTTCTCCCCACTCGAAGAAATTGGGTTAATGTCGAAGTAAAAAGGGATTGTATATAAAGAGTGGTGCAAGGCTAATAGAAAAAAAGGGTTATAATTGTTTTTGATGGGTCAGGTTGGTGCAAAAGTTATTGAAAGAGTGTTAGTGTTAATGTTAATGTGAGAAATGCGTTGGGCTAATCTCTCAGAAGAGGATGGTGGCTAATATAAGAAGGGGTTGATGTTAAAAAAGGTAGAACATTTCAGACGAGAGGTAATATGATGAGAAAAAGGGGACTAATGTTTAAAATGGGTTAAAGTTAAAGAGGGGAGTAAGGTTCAAGAATTGGGGAAAATAGTAATTAAGGGGCATTGGGTTGATGTTGAAAGGAGTGGATCTAATGTCAGAAAAATCTAAAAAAATTATTACCCGTAAAAGACCAACAGAATTCACCATCGATTTTGACCACTTGGAAAAATCAACAAATTCATCCAAATTTGACCCCTAACAGATGAGGAAGGACTTTCCATCGATTTAAAAAAAAAGGGCCCCATTCGATTTTGACGCCTGGAGTGAAAGAATGAAAGGAATGTTTAAATTTTATCATTCCGAATTAAAACAAGTGTCCCCCTCGATTTTGACCGCTAAGAGTGAAAAGATATCCCACTTGGTTTTGACCCCTCTATAGGTGCAAAACATAACTCTTTGATTTAGAACCCTTAAATGTGAAAGAAATCTCCGTTTTTATGCAAGCCCCCAGAACTAAATATTCACGCTTGATTCTGACTCTTAAAAGTGAAAAAAAAAGTATTCCCCTCGATTAGGATCCCCTTAGATCGAAAAATTTTTGGTAAATGATTTATCAACGAAGTCTAATATACTTGCGTTGTCAATAGCAGAGCAGTACTGTGACCGAACTGCATAAAAAACAAAAACGCAATAATCAGAGTAGCATAATTTAAGGTATTCCAGTAAAACCAATAAACAGCAAAATAAGAGGTATGTTGAAAATCTCTTTACTTTTTTCTCCAATGAAGAATGCAAACTTAAGCTTTGATTTCGATAATCAATTTGAAAAATACTAGAAAAAAACATTCCTTTCGCATTATGAATTATCAACGAAATCGACCCCACTCTAAATCTAACCCCACCCCTAAAATACATTTTCGGTTGTAAATTTTTCAAACTAATTGTAAATTATGCCCTTACGCAGGCTACAGCTTGAGCTGTCCTTACTTGTTCTTACTCAGCGGTCTGCAATATGTGAAATAGAATAAAAGGTGATTGGTACCCAAAGTGGCGTCACTCGCTTCATCCAGCGGTATTTTATCCATAGCTAGTAAAGGATAGATTCTTAACTTTTATAGTCTGATATACCAGCTGGAATTTGAACTCGGCCTTCTGGAACCATTTTCCGTTCTGATATCCTCTGGGCCACCTGACGCACCAACCTGCATAAATAGTTTGGCAATTTTAATAAATTTCGTGCATATCTAAGAACGGAATTCCTGCAGGGTGACATCATGTTCTACGATGTTTCCCCAGTGTTCAAAGGAAATAAAAGCCTTTCAACTCTTTAATCTTAAAGATCGTTGGCGCCTGATAACAAAATTAGTCTCACATTCTTCCAGATAATGATATAATAATTCAATAAGAAATCTCTGTAATTTTCTTGACACACCGTTAATTAAGACATTTTTAGGAAATTCCCTTACCGTCTCTGATTGATGCTGAGGCGTACACTAACGTACGGGGAAGGAAGTCAATGTTTGACCCACACACCAGATAAAAAGTCGATCGCCGATTGATTTCAATACACCGTGTATTCCTGAATATACGACGAGGTTTTTTCATTATTCACTAATGTCCCCAAATCAACAGTTCAACTTATACTCAGCTTAGTCAAAAATGGCCAATGCATAATTTCATCAATAGACACAATGCATATGTGAGCGATGATGCCTGTTGTTCAAACTCAATTCATCACCATATTTTCGTATAAAATAATATGTAGTCAGTATATGGTGCCTGTTATATGTAATATCAATTTTCAATAATTTTTTCGGGTAGAAACGTCATCATTGATGAGAATTTCTCTTTCACAACCAAGAAATAACAATTGATGTATTGAAAAATGAAAAGAATTAATATTCCAGTGGCAGCTAACCAAGTGACAATCATTATATATTCGTAAGAAAGGGATTTATTTTATGACAACGTTATGGCAAGATAACAGACCCGGCTTATGATCAAGTATGTTGATTTTCAAAAATCCCATGCTCAATTTCGAACTCGTCCGATACTCACGGTCGACCTATACAAAAAAACATACATTATATTATGAAAAAAGATCCAAAATTTTATGTTTCAATTTATAACTAATTTATCATCTTTTAGGTAATTTCTATGAGCGTGTGTGAGCTTGTATACATGCGTGAGTGTTCACGAATCAAAGAAAGAGAAACAGTAATCGCATAAAATGATTGAAAGATGACTGGTCAGTCACTCAATAGAAACCACCAATAGATCAACATCATTTGACAGCAAACTCTGTTGAGGACGATCAATGAAGACTTTACAAAAAAGGAAGATCAATGAATATATAACTTGTTTCACCTCTTGTTGGGTGGTGATCATTCAAAATGTCCAAATTTTTTAGAAAGAAATACAATTGTGAACACTGTCTGATACAAACCAAGGGACAGATTTAGCCTAATTTTGAGTTGTAAATTGAACGCCCAACTAAAAACCTATTTTGGAAGGAAATTCTTGAAAAGTGCAAAATTATCCTCCAGACATGATAAGGGATAATTGGTGCAGCCTGTAGGTGCTACACAGAGATATATGCATAGATACATCGTCGACTAGCCAACCAGACTCTCTTAAAAATTGAAGAAATCTATGTTGTAAATCTTACTTAAGGTTTCTAATTATTCGTGACCCAAGCGATTTGATATTATCTTATCTATATGTTTATATGGACATATTGAAGTGGAAAAGCGTGAGTGTCTAGTAATTAAGAGAAACCATAGACCAATAACTACCCAACCTGACCTGAACGTAGCATATAAATGCTGTTACTGATATGCTCAACCTTGGCAAGGGCCATTATTATATTCCATTAACAGGATTTATCTTTCCGAATTCAGTGATTTGGCACTTGAATCCTAACACTACCGGTACAAATCTTTGTGTGGCTGTAACAGGTTTAACTCGAATCCAAAAATATCATAAAGGCCAAAATATCGAAAAGCAAAGCAGTTACCATTAATTTACATGGGAAAAGTTTTAAGTGTACCCAGACCCCAGAATGGTGATGAAGATATGTTAGTCCCCATCTTTTGGAGCTGGAGTGGTGAGATTTGCACAGGACTAAGGAGAGAGATGGAGAGGGTACATGCTACCACTATAATAGACCTGTATTTACTCGGAAGATTCTTGGACCAAATTGATGGCTGAGCTTGAGACGTTGAGTGGCGTGTTGAAGACACCTCCCTTTACTAAAGAGGAGATGTATGATTGACTGACTGACTGACTCAAAACTGATGATATGAAACGAGTCCCTGGACAATGGCGTAACAAATAAGAATTCATGATTAAATAGTGTTTATTTCCAGTTTTTACTCCGAACTGGCTGGCTGACTGGCAAGCAATCTATGTAGATGTGTCACTTGCACAGGACGTACCAATGGAGCCAGTGGGGCCAAATATTTGAACGTGCATTTCTTATTAGGTTTGGAAAAAAATCCTTGTATTTTTTTTGTTTTCTTTCAAATTCACCCTTAAAGTTCATCTATGCTAAATTGGCCCCTCACTCTTAGACCAGCTTGTTTCTTTTTTAAAAAGTTCGGTATCTTTTAGGGATCACACCCCATCAAAAAACTAAATAAGTAACTCATTCTTTAATCACCTCATTTTAATCATTTAACAGATTTCTAATTGATCCTTGCCAACACGGTATGCCGACAGAGACGTCGGTTTTGCTTCTTCCGAGTGACAGTTTCTATTGAGTGACTAACCAGACCCTGTTCTTCATTTATTGTTATTTGCCAAATCCAGTTGGGCAAAGTTTCACGCACAGTATAATAGCTGCATTTGTACTAATTAAACACCTCGATGCTCACCGATGCGATATTTACGAGCCGACTATTGTGATTACCTTAAGCAATACTTTAATCACCTCGAGGAAGATAACAATAACCATAATGTTAATTGGCACTCATGTCGGTCCGTAGCGTTATGTCTTGCTAATTTAGCGAACACCATTCTGACGGCCGAGGCTCGTTCCCGTTATTAAACCATAAACTTAATGATCTTCCCCTCAGAGCTTTAAAACGAGGCCACACAATACGACAGAGCAAATGTTCCCAGTTAGGGCGCATTAGGGAATTAGTAAGACCCGAAGCACTCTTAAATTAAGCATGACCTTAACCCCTTTAATCAATAGTTGTCAGATAACCTCGTAAAGCGCTGATGTAAGGCTTTCAAAGTAAAGACTTTATGATCTTCCCGGTCGTATCTTGCTTCAAATGCTTTTCGAGATCGATAAAGGGTCGTAATTTCGGACAATTAGTGAATCAAATTTTGAATAAAATCTTGATTTGAATAACATTATCCGGTAAAGTTTTTACCTTTTTGTTCCTTGTTGATAAGTGTTATTTTCTGATTGATTACATTTTCTTTCAAGCATGGAAATTGTCGAGTATTTTGCTTAAACTTTGCTTTTGTTGATAATCTATTTATTTTTGATTTATCAATGGAAAGAGCAAATCAAGGAATAACTCAAAGAAGAAGAAAAAAATCTACATCGATCGAAGGGCGAATATGACTGAAGAATATCAGAAAAATAATTACATGATGAATTGAATACGAGCCGTACACTTACCAAGAAGATAGAGTGAAATGCTAACTGATTGGTGGCCATTAGGCATTAAACGCTGTAGGAAAAGACAAGACACAAGCTGAAGGTATGGGATAGAAACGTTCACAGGTAAGATATAAAAGAGGTAATGTCAGATTTTCTTCATATATAATTATGTGTGTGTGTGTGTGTGTGTGTGCGAGTGTTTAAGTACCTCATGTAGCAACTCTCAGAGACTTGTTTGATAGTGTAGAAGATTTGATTTTCACGGAGCGCTCAACAGTTGTTACACTCTACTTTATAATCAATCGCTTAGTATGTACTTTCTATGTTCTTGCCCTGTGATAGAAAAAATATCCTTACGTAATATAGATTTTCACCAAAGTAACGCCTGATTTGCCCTCAAATTAATCCTAGGATCGTATTTTTTTATTTATTTTGCCGAACATCACAAAGGGAAATCATACAACAGTACAATTTATTGGAAATCTAACAAATATCATAATCCTGTCTAAAGTTTTGAGAAGGGTTATCAGCATTCAAAAAGGTTTTGAAAGACTGAACTCGTCTTTTTTGTTTGTGTTTTTAAACGATATTTCGGCCAATAAACCGTACAGCCTTCCTTGGGTGTATAATCTGTTAGTAATAGTAGTAAACAGCATTTTTGTGATCGTAGCAACCCTTAAACATTGTCTTCAGGTGATGTTCCCTTTGTATACCCTTCTTAGGCCTGGATTTCCATACCTTGTCCTTGATGTTCGGATTGAACTATGCTCCTGTCTGACTTATACAAGTAATTGACGTTGATATTGGCTGCTTCAACGATTTTTTTCAGTTTCCAAAAAGCATTGCCTGTCTATGAAACGTACCTCTTCCCAGAAAGAAAACTGTTTGCCTTTCTCTTTTCAAATAGAGCCAGCCATCCCAGATCTTACGATCTCGCTAATTGTGGCAAGAAGGAGTCCAGTTAGCCGAGAAAAAAACTCATTGGATGAATCATAATTTCATGAAGGGAAACAGAAAAACAAAAAGACTCAGAATGTCAGATAAACGAGTGGACATCACGATTTACACAGTGGATCCCAATACATCAAATGCAAAACTGCAGCGAGCAGAAAATAAGGCGTGACGATTCTAAACGGTTCAGGAGATATGAGTACTGTGACACCCGCGATAGGGAGATAAAAACGCCCATGTCCAACGGCAGAGGTTCGAAGGCTACTGCTGCTGCTGCCCACGGTTAGGATGATACTTGTGAACTGTGTCAAAACTAAACAACACTCAATAGGTCGGCAAAAAGTGTGCATGCGTGTGGGAAAGATCGAGTGTTAGTGAGAACTAGTGTACATATGTATGCATATGTGTGTGACAGTATACGTGTGGCAGAGTAGATGGTGGAATAGAGTGTATGAGTGTAAGAGAGTGTAAGAGCTGGGGCATGTACATAAGTGCTCCTTTGAGATCGAGTGAGTGTGCACGTGTGCAGAGAGAGAGAGAGAGAGAGAGACAATAAGACCGATTGTGCTTATGTATGAGGGAGAGAAGAAAGAGAGACGGGGTCGATGTGCATACATGAGTGAGAAAGAAAATATGTGAGAGTGAGATCGTATATATATATATATATATATATATATATATATATATATATATATATATATGTATATATTTATATGTATGTTTGTGTATATATATATATATATATATATATATATATATATGTGAGGGTTAGAGGGAGATGGAATGTGTGTATGCGTATGTGTGTTTATTTCAGATGAGAGGGGATTATTCTTTCTTTTATTCCTTATTGTTTCCACTCTCCTTTTATGTTGATATCTGTCGATCCTCCCGTGGGGAGCATTTCTTTTGCATCTCGCTTCTTAGATTCCAGCTTCCAGGCTACAATGGTATCAGGATCATCTTCCAGAAGATCAAAAGTAAATAGTGGCCATGATTCGTGGAAGATAGATTTCCTTTGGCGCATCGGTGAATTGTTGTTATTCCATGCCTCTCAGTCCTCAGTAGTAAGTAAAGAAAAACAAATAAAATCGTATCTCACCCAATACACACCAGCCTACATGTTCGTACAGTGGGCACAAAATGTATTCGATACTTAGCAAAAATTCTGAAAGCTTGAAAACCAACAGGATTTCGACCAAAGCTAGATATTAACAAAGAAGCCAGGCTGGATATGGAAATGTATTGTCTTGATTTCTGTAAAGTGCAGGTAAGGAATAGTCTACCAAATGAAAGAGTACGTTGAAAAAAATTTGAAAAGCCACAAAAACAAGTTTGATGAATGTTGGGATAAAAAAAGAGATTCTATACCACAACATCATCATCATCATCATCATCATCATCATCATCATCATCATCATCATTCTTTTAACGTCCGTCGTTGGACATAGACCTTCCCCAGAATTTGCCATACTTCTCTATCATGGGCGTCGCCGAGCCAGTACTTTCTGAATTTGTCTAGCTCGTCGCTCCATCTAATATTCTGCTGGCTTCGGTTGCGCATGTGATCACAGAGGATCCATGTCATGAATCGCGATGTTCATCGGTTGTCTGCCATTCTTGCAACATGGCCAGCCCACTGCAATTTGAGATTTTTAATGGATTCCATGATGTCCCTGACTCTTATCTTTTCTCGGATGTACTGTGCTGTCTTGTGGTCTCTCCAAGTGAGGCCCAGCATAATTCTTTCATGTGCACGTTGCATGGTTCTCAATTTGTGGGTCTGTCTCTTGGTTAGGTTCTATGTCTCGGCTCCATAAGAGACTATTGGGAGGATGCATTGGTTATACACCCTTCTCTTTAGGATTAATGGGATCTTCTTATTTTTGAAGGCTGAAGTCCACAATAAATATTTAGACGTCATGTGAGAATCTAAAATGATTACAAGAATCTGAGGAAGAGGATTTACTATGGACCTGTTCTAGAGAGTATTGCTAAGCTAAGCCTAGATAAGTGAAGTTAAACCAAGATGATAGATATAAAAAAATAAATCAGAAATTAAACATTGCAGAGACTCATACGCAAAAAGTTATCGACATGTTTAAACGTTGACACACACAAGAACATGCACAAACGCATAAACCCACAAACACAAACATATGCACACAAACACACATGCATATATATACAAACACATATATACAGACACACACACACGCATATATATATATATATATATATGTATATATATATATATATATATATATATATATATATATATATATATATATATATATATATTAGGATGTATAGATTAATTACCCGAGAGAATATTTATGAAAGCGTTATATTATTTCACCTCATCTGAAATTACCTCCCGTTGTTAAAGGGATAATGAGTCACTCGACCCATATATATTTGTGCGGGTAAATAAATATGATGCTCGCCTGACGATGGTGAGAGGCATAGTTATTTAGAATACTTATAAATAGGGTTTACTAACAAGGAGCATGGTAAGGGTATAGAAATACTTACATAAACAATTTGTCCTGAGAGACACCATAGCCAAATATCATGATAATGTCGACACCTAATATTTGTTTTTACAAAAACATACACGCACATACACAGAGAGTCAGGCATCGGTCATTTGAACTTTTAATTTCCGATGGGCTGCTTAGCTCAGTCGATAGAGCGGCATCGCTTTAGATGGCCTCTTCATAGGTGGGATGCAAATTCTGTTCCTGCAGTAGCGCAGTTCTTCATGGTTTATTTATTCACGCTCTCTTCTTTATACATAACTCACACCCACCCACATACACACACCCACACACCCACACACACACCCACACACACATACATACATATATATATATATTTGTGTGTGGGTATAAAAACATATATATCCATATAATTATATATATATATATATATATATATATATATATATATATATATGATTTATATCAATATACATATGACCAATATCAATATAAATATATATATATATGTATATATATATATATACATATATAAATATATATATATATGTATATATGTATATTCATATATGTAAATACATACGTATATATTTATATATATATATATATATATATATATATGTATGTATATATATATATCATACTCATGCACACAGACATTAAGACGAACATACACATGCATATATATATATATGTATATATACGTGTGTGTGTGTGTGTGTGTGTTCATGATAGTGACGATTGATCTGTAATTGGAGAGGATTTTGAGAAGAAGGGTCAGGGCATGTTTGTATATATCAGGCTTGTGTTGGAAAAAAGGGCTTGGCAGTAAAAAAAAGCCCCACAGACACATTCACAGATGCAAACACCCCCTGACCCTCACAACTCACCTTCCGATTGTCACTTTATCAACATTCTGTTGGATCGACTCATTCCCACCCACATACACACACACACACACATACATACATATATACATATATATATATATATATATATATATATATATATATATATATATATATATATATATATATATATATATATATATATATATATATTTGTGTGTGTATAAATGTCCATATAATCATATATATATATGATTTATATCAAAATACATGTGACCAATATCAATATATATATATATATATATATATATATATATATATATATATATATATATTGCTTTCGAAGAACGAGATCCTTATAGTGTAAGCTAAATCGAAGACAAATCAGGAGTGTATAAGTGAATGAATTCCTATTCTGTTCTCCATTATTATCGCTGCATCGAATATATATATATATATATATATATATATATATATATATATATATATATATATATATGATATTCATCTGCATTTTTGGTATGATAATTAATTAGAAAGTAGACAACTTATAAATACATTACTTTTCAATATAGTCCCCATTTTCTTTGCTTCATTGGTTGCCCCCCTCAGCCACTTATACTCTGCGTCTCCCACATCTTAGTCCGTGATAAATCGATGGCCACATAAGACGTCATCGATGGGAGAAAAAACAGATGGTAATCTAATGGATGAGGTCAAGATCATAAGAAGGATGCTTCAATAACCCGAATCCCAGTTCCTGAAATGTTTGAATTGAGTTGGCAACAGTATGTGGGAACGCATTGTTATGTGAAAGTAAAACTTTCGACAAAACTTGTTTGCTTTGAATTTCGGCTCGCAGCATCACAATATAATGTGCTCTATTTACTGTTGAACCTCTCTCCAGATGATATCCCAGCCCTGGCCATTCTTAGCCCCATAAAACTGTATGCCTGATTTTTATTGCAGAAAGGTGAATTTTAAACTTAGTTCAGGCTGGTATTTGTGGCTGTTTCGATTCCATACTCTGGCATTAACTCACCAGTTTGTAGTGGTAAATCATCCATTAAAAAAATGTTCTCATTTAAATCATCTGTTGGATTTTGGCCCCTGGTATACCTTCAGCCCATGAAAAAAAATGATCGTCGCTTCTTTTTCCTATTCGGTGAAAACTGAGTCTGCGAAGGCAATATTTACTTTCTGATAGCACAAAGGCAACACACTGATCGATAACGAAAGCAAAAGAAAAACTCAAAAAAAAATTATCAAAAGTGGAGGTAATTTTTGTTGGATCAATGAACATATATATATATATATATATATATATATATATATATATATATAGATATAGATATAGATATATATGTGTGTGTGTGTGTGTTGTTATAATACATGTATTTTGTTATTCTATTAAAGGTATTATCTATAAGTGTTTTTTCTAATCTTATATAGTTTTTATGGCAGTAGTATCTGTTAACATTCATCGTGTGTGTTTTTGCTTTCGTATAGGTGTGTGCATATGTGAATGTGCTTCATTTCTAACACCTGTGAATGAATATCTATTATTATGCTGAGGTAGCTTATGTGTCCGTCTATCCAAGTATTACGGCCAAAAGTCCCAAGGGGTCTGATTTTCACGTAGATATTGACTGAACCGTGGAATAAAGCTATTTTTTAAAGAAAATCCCAATTCAATCAACGTTTGATGTATCATGATGGATATTTTGGTAAACTGAACACGTATTCAATATCCAGTAGCTCATGACGAAGTCATTATGTAAAAAGCGTCCGTACATTGTTCAAAGGTGTAACAGAAAAAAATGAGATAGATAGACAGATCAAGAGACAGAGGGGGAGAGAGAGGGAGAGAGAGAAAGAGGGAAATTGATAGGGAGAGACAAACAGGTGGATAGATTACATGACGATGCTAGTTTATATATATATATATATATACACACACGCACACACATATATATATATATATATATATGCACATACATATATGTGTCTGTGTGCGTGTGTGCATGAGAGTGTGTATGTGTGTGTGGGTATCTCTGTGTGTGTGTTTGTGCGTTGGTGTCTATGTGTGTATGGGTGTCTATATCTGAGTGTGTGGTTGGATTGGTGTCCAAGTGTGTCTTGATAAATCTGCAAACCTCTGATTTAAAAGTATTTACTTACTTTGATGTATATTGATGCTACGGATTTATAGGAAATAAAGATTCTTTTTCAAAACATACTCGAAAACATTGCCTTTTTCCAATGTGATGGAATTCAAAATTTATCAGAATTGTCGTGTAAGGTCATAAAACTCCCGGGAAAATACTCTAAAAATGAATAATGATATTCCGATGAATAAAAGATTAAGTTAGAAATCCTGGGAGCTGATGCAGGGATCAATATCGAGAGAGGGAATTTTTTCCTCTTTCAAGGTTCAAAATTGTGGAGGAAATTTTCTTGTTCGGGTCAAAATCGTGGGGAGGACTTTTCTTTCCCTTTTCAGGGGTCAAAATCAAAGGGGATCATCTCTTCACGCTCTTAAGGGTCAAAATCTAAGCTATCTTTCTATTCCAGGGTTTTAAATCAATTGGGAACTCTTTCCCCAGATCAAAATCGAGAAACCTTTTTTTTTCAATCTTAGCAATGCTAAATTTTACAATTGGTAAATTACGCACATGTTTTTTCTCTTTTTCTACTAGTTTTTGCCTGCTGTATAAATGAGGATGAGTGAATAATTATCTGCTCTTTGGTTATATTTTCCTTTGGGTTCACCGTACTCGGACCTGCGTTGGCATGTGGCATTGTGGTGTATGTATCGTGGTGTATGATGAACATTCGTTGTTGAAGAGTCAGTTGACGGAGCAAAAACAACGAGCAGTAATGCGTTGCAAATAGACTGAAGACCAAAATCCATCGGAAATTTTCAGCACTATATTGGAACTGTGTTATACGACGATGGAATGTGTATAAATAGATTTCGAAGTTCAAAAATGAGCCCACAGTTTGATGGAAACACCGATGTTTATTGCCAAAAGGTATTTTTGATGGTTTACAAGTATTGTAGCACACTCTGTGTTGTCATTATTCCCCTCTCTTGGATTGCAGTCTGCTCGGTTCTCTCAAAGACGACTTAAAGGGCATTGATTTGCCATGAACCAAGGCATGGTGCATATATGATTGAGGGCCTAACCGAAAATATTTTTTTTAGAACTCATGATATACTGGACCAAGTATATTGCAAAGCAAGCTGACTATATATCAGTAAGGTCTATACTATTATTCTGATACACTGTTATACCAAAAGTGCAAATAATTACTGACTCACGTAATAAAAGACAAATAAACAGACACACACAGATACAGACACAGACACAGACACATATATATATATATATATATATATATATATATATATATATATATATATATATATATACTTGCTGAAGTACCCATATACCGAAGAAAATATTTCCCGCCATTCAGGTATGTATCAAGAAATTTGGGGATTTGAGGGATTTCGTTACTTTGCAGGCCCCCTTAAACGATTAGTGAAAGTATATATTGTATAAAATAAGAGAACATGATGTAAGCGAACTACTATCTAGAAAGTGTACAGGGAGCCCCAACATTGGGTCTTGGGGACGTTTTGAAACATCTTACAATTTTTTTTTTTTTTTAGCATGCAATTTCGACCCTCCATTTAAAAAAAGTTTCCTTTTACTTCTGACCCCTTGAAGAGGAAAAAAGGCTATCTTTACCTTTATGTATGGATAAAAAGCTCCCTGTTGAGAGAAAATATTCGCCAACTTGAACCCCTTGAAGTGAGACTATTCCCTCTGCTTCAAATTTATGTGAAAATGTATAGGATAAAAAGGTATCAATATTAGACGGAAAGTAAGTTTCCAGTTTGGTAATAGACGTACAATGAAAATCCTCAAGTCTCTTAAAAGAAGTACCTGTCTATGACGGGTCCAATATTTTGATTTGAAAAATATTCTAACAATTTTGACATATAAAAGAAAGTTTCCCTTCATTGAGGGAAAAAAACCTCCCTACCATTCTTACTCCTCAAAGGGGGTAGTAAGGTTTACCTCCACTTGTACCCATTAAAGGTAAATAAAAAACTTTCCTCTTAGTTTTGAGGCCTGGAAATGAGAAAAATGTCTTTTTCCACTTTTCAAACTTCAAAGGGGTAAGTTTCCCTTTGGCACTCACCCTTAAAAAGGAAAGGGGTAGTCTCCCTTTCTTTTTCTGTGGAGGTAAGTGTCCCTACACTTTTGCCGGGAAAATTTTCCTTTGACTCTTTGGAAAAGTAAAATTTTCCTTCGCGAATTTGATATGTGCCTAGGATTTTAAGTAGCGAACCTTACAATCAGGAACCTACATATCCATATAGAGTGATAGGCGCATTTTACACTGATAATATTTCATAATATTTCTTTTAACTGGCTTTACCTACATAAATTACTGAAAAAACGTATTTGACAACGAGGGATCAGTGAGTATAACAAAAGATGTGACTCACTATTTGTATCATTTCTATTGAATATATATATATATATATATATATATATATATATATATATATATATATATATATATATCCTTCAGGGTTGAGCACTTTTTAGGTTGAGCGATTCAGCCATTACAAGCTTTTATAAAAATGCTCTCCCAACTCAAGGATGGAGCACTCTGGTTGATGGGGTATTGTGCATAAGTAAATATATCACTTAAATTCAGTCCTTCTGGCCGTTCAGTTCTGCGTAGGGCAGGGATAAAATGCTAGTTCCTGTGTCTGAATCGAACCTTTCGATCCTACCTCGTGATACTGGATTGGGTATTAATTAGTCTACAACCACGCTGATAAAACAAATGCTTGTGGATGACACACACACATACACACGCAGACACACACACACACACATATATATATAGATTATAATATGAACCCCGCTTTTCTAGCATAACGCTTCGATTTTCAATCCCCACTTTCTTTACCGTTGATCAACCCTCTTTCAAATTTAGCCCCCTTTTTTATTTACGCTTATCCTCCAACATTAGTACTAAGAATGGATAATGAATGATTAGGATCCAATTTAAGATTCACTTGCACTGGAAATTGAATCCAAACTACGAAACTACGGGTGATACGAGTCTTAGAAAAAGTTCCGTTGGGGGTCTCTGCACATTACTTACACATATATTTAGAAATATGAAGCATTGTGTTTTATCGCTTTAGGAATGGTGGAACAAATCCAGCTGGTAGACAACTATTACTCAATCAACACTTAAGGAAGATCTCGATTAATATTTTGAAAATTTGTTTATTGGTCATTACACTTAATTGATTATCGTATACTTCACATAAAATGTTTGTACTTAACATCAATGTCTATGTTTCAGAATTATTAATTGTGAGTCTCGTATATCTGAAAAAATAGGACATTTTCAATTTAGCTTAAGCAATATATATTATACAATAATGAGTCTTTATTTATATATATTTACATTATTCAGGGTTGAGCACTCTTTAAATGAGGTAACTCGTTTATTATAAGCTCATGCAATGGTCTTCAAACATGGATTGGAGTACTCTGGTGGATTGGGGATTATGTAAGAGTGAATATATCGCTTAATTTCAAACTTGATGACCGTTCAGTTTTGCGTAGGGCAGAGGTAAGATGTCAGCCTCTAGGTCTGAAGCGAAAGTTTTGATCCTGGGATGGGATAATGAATAGTTTATAGCCATACAATACAACGAAACAGCTGTCTGTGGATGACACAATAATATATATATATATATATATATATATATATATATATATATATATATATATATATATATATATATACATACTTATAGGTAGATAGATAGATAGATAGATAGATAGATAGATAGATAGATAGAGGCAGATATAGATATTTATATATTTAGATATATATTGTGACTGGAAAAAAAATCGACATGGAAAAAATAATTTCAATTACATTCAGATAAAGCCCAAATAAATCCAGATTGACATTTCGTAAACCAAAAGCTCTATTCATAATTTTTTTTTACATTGATATTTGAGTCGATGTGTCCAACCGTTTTGATGAGTTGCAGTGGAAGGGAATTACATTTATTAAAGTGTGTAATGAAAATAAAGATACATCAAAAATCGTTGCATTAATGAAATTAAACAGATCTTGTTAATTATCAGAATGTGCACTCTGCAATCATCCAGAGTCTGATTCTCAATTCCAAAAGTGGACAAATAGACGTGCAATCCGGCGAAAAAAATGTTTGTTTGTTTGTTTTTTTTATTGATACCTCCTAAACGGAGATATGAATCACTTGAAATCATATTTAAAAGCACTTTCTGAGATATACCTGAAGAATAGACCTGAATTGAGGAAATGTAAGAATATTTACATCTTTTTGAAACATAATAGATTGTAGTTTTTAAGATTTTTCGAATAAGATTTTTTTAAAAGTCTCAAAAATAATTGTTTTAAAAGTTGTTGTTTTTTAGGAAAACTTGTTTTATTAATAAATGTTTTCAGATATTTAACAAATCTCAACCCAACGTGAATAATTATGAAAAGTTGTTATTAAATATAGACGTGTTCTATTTAACGAGAAATGTAATGTTCGAAAATTTTCAATGTTACTGATTTTTTTTTATATGATTAATTCAATTTTTAATTACATTCATGAAGCAATTATTGAATATGTGAGAGCGGCAAATAATTGATTTCCTATGCTTTGGAGACACAAAAAACACGGGAGGGTGAACATCTCATGAAATGAGGTTCACCTTGGTGGAGGGTCTAATTACTCTAATCGAGTAGATAGATCGTTTTGAATATTCATCATGCCCATAGGAAAGAGAAAGATGGTTACACATATTTGGCCCAAATACTTGCGTGAGAAAAATGATTGTGTAAACAGAACTTTGGGTCTCCTAAACATCAATCTGGATTCATGCAACATATTATTTTCTTCTTTTCTTTCAGTTCGCGTATTTCGAGTGTGTGGGGGGTTTTATTTATGTTTTTTTTTTTTCATTTTTGGGTTGTTCTTTTTTTGTTTTGGGGTTTTCATGTGAAGCTTTTTTTCTTTGCGTATGTGTTCTCCTGTGCTGATATGTGACTTGGCTTTTTTTCCTCTTTGTAATTTCTGATTGAGCTTTTATCATGTGAGCATTTATCATTGGACCAAATAAAAGACATACGTATATATATATAATACATATATATATATATATATATATATATATATATATATATATATATATATATATATATATATATATATATATATATGTATATATGTATATATATATATATATATATATATATAGATAGATAGATAGATAGATATGGATATATATATATATGTGTGTGTGTTTGCATATATATATATATATATATATATATATATATATATATATATATAAAACATGGAACAAAAGTTTTTCACAATGGTGCTGCGCCTCAATTTCAATTCATTTAAAATAGGACTCTACATATATGTATATCAATAGTGTAAGCTAAATGCAAGTCAAATCAAGACCGTATCAGTGAAAAAAAAATGTTTCTGTCGTTTTTATATTCAACACTGCTTTAATTATATTTAATATGTTTTCTTTCCAAATAAACATTTTATTGACAGAATAGAAATTTTGTTTTTTCGAAGTACTAGATCCTTATAGTGTAAGCTAAATCCAAGACGAATCAGGAGTGTATAAGTGAATGAATTCTTTTTCCGTTTTCCACGATTTTCTCTTCACTGACTATGAATATATATGTATAT
>OY735239.1:2946304-2961304 GCA_963457665.1 Thysanoteuthis rhombus | reverse complement strand
AACGCGTGGAGTCAAAGTATATAAAGGACACTTTATTAGCTAATTGATTCACAAATCAAGTGAGCTATATATGTTTGGGTAAGGGTTCTGATCATCAGTGGCATGTATGTACCGTTCAGTGGTTAAAAAGTAAGTTTTTCACAGGAGACGGATTTTGCATGAGAGATTTTGTTTTGAAAACCAAAATAGAAACTGATAATGAGAATTCGTTAGAGGCCATAGTGGTGAGTCCGGACTGCATTATGTATTTGAATGAATCTGTGATTGTTTGGTTGGTTCATTTGTTGGAAATGGTAGCAGCAGTTATGAGTATTTCATTGGTTGCACTGTTCAAAGGAGGTAGACCCCTTAAGACTTAGTAGTTATGGTTATTGACAATCTAGGTTATCGACCAGTGTTTGGTTATTTGAGTACCAAGTGAGGTGGGATACAGTCTTTGAATATATTCATATATATGTTTATACGTTAGTTTCCTGTAGGTGCATTCAATACATTCCTTGATGGATATCAGTAGTTTGGTAAAACTATTAGATTATGAATAGTATGTCTGTTTGGTATTGTAGGTGTTAAGTATTCATGGTGGTAGGGTATGGGGAATTATTTAGGAGTATTCTGATGGTGGACTAAGGGGATGGGGCTAGTAATAATACAGTCGATTGAATTTGACTTAAAAGTGGTCCTTGTTATGTATGATCGAGTATCAGTTGGGAAATGCATATGTATAGTAAATGTATTTGGGAGCATATATATTGGCTGGGATGGGAGTGTAGTATCGGGTGCTGGTAAGAATATATATATATATATATATATATATATAGTTTGATATGTAGATAGATATATGAATTGTATCATATCATAACCAAGGCGGATACACAAATTGAAAACCATGGAACGTGGTACATGGAAATATCATGCTCAACCTCACCTGGAGAGACCACAAGCACAAATGGCAAAGGACTGGCCATGTTGCAAGAATGGCAGACAACCAATGTATATTGCAGCTCATGACATGGATCCCAAGAGATCACATGCGCAACCGAGGCTGGCGGATTACTAAATAGAGAGACAAGGTAGACAAATTCAGAGAGTACTGGCTCCGTGACGCCAACGATATTCGCGTTCCCTTTAATCTAGCCCACGATCTGAAATCATTTTGGGAATAATTAGAGCTGAAGCTGGGATAAGCAACTGCAAAGAGAGGTTATTTATCGATACTTGTGTAGTAAGGTAACATCACATCAAGGCCACACAACCGGTTCTCAAGATATTCATAGTTGCTGGATACTTTCCGGTCAGAAATATATCATTTTCGTCACTTTTGTCGATATGGATGAGTTTTCGCAAGTCATTAATCAATTTTATTCATACAAAAGTTTTTCACCGCCAAAAGTTTCCAATTATTTCTTTTCTTTTTTTATTTCTCCTGAAGGCATTTAGAGGAAATCGAACGAGATAAAAAAGAAAGACGATAAAGATCGAAACCAGATACATGTCTGGAAAATAACGAAGTTATTAATCGCTTATCAACTTTGATGCGATAGAATGAAAAATATAAATTGATTTTTTTTTTTTTGGCTTCTTGATGCTTCCATATTTGTTGAATAGGAATATATATATATGGAGATATATATATATATATATATATATATATATATATATATATATTAGCCTGTGTATAACTCTCCACTCAATATCTTCAAAAGTTCTCAACGAATTACAATGAAACTTTCAGAAACGTTTGGTCATGTAATACGGAAACATTGGCATAATTTTGGGAAGGATCCAGCATTTTCTTTCTTGATGCCGAACTGATCTTCCAATCACTTTTAATCATATCTATTCAAACTCATATTTGACTACAGATCATCTCCAGAAATTTCAGTGAATTTCGATGATACCTTGTGAGTGAGTAGACCATCAGCTGACGAATAATTCATTACATTTTTGAGCGGATTCAATAATCTCTACAGCTAACTTCCCAGTATCGTAATTAAATATGCTCTGATTTTAATTCAGCTTTTCGTGGCAATGGCGTCGACAGAACTCTGCGCTCTCTGAGTGCTTCCTATTTGCTACATGATTTCTTGCTTCTCTTGCAAATTACAAAAAGGAACAATAATTGAGATGAAGACAAATAGTATCAAAAATTGAATAATAATGATTTACTATATATATAATGAAAAGAAAATGGGGAAATCTGACATTTTGGTACTGACTTACCAGTTGAATAGTAAACGTGGCACAAAACGGAATATTTTGATTTGAGTTTCATAGCTCTGCGGTAATAGCTGTCGAGTGTTTAACGAACCAGGTCATCAGTTCGGTCCTTATTTGGATATTATTCTTTTTTTTAATCGATGGTGTTAACTTTTGCTTTGCTCATCAATTCGCTTCAATGTTATGCTTTCATTGCATTCCTATCGCCTCATCAATCAAGTGGCAGAGGGTATATTGTATTGATCACCGGAACGTAATGTCATCTTAATAATAAACCAACTTAAGGTGTTATTAGAAACTTTCAACAAAAATGTCATCAGAACTGTCAACAAAGATTCCTTCCGTTTTTAGGTGACTCGGACTGGTGAGCTTGCTGACTATTTCTCCATCTTTCTATCTATGTAGCGTACATTATTGCAGCACCATTGGAGCAAGACAGCTGAAATTTCGGAAAATTTGCGACCTTTTTGTTTTAAGAAAACGTCTCCCTTCAAATAGGCTTTTAGTGGAAGAAGCAATTCAATTCATTCCCTCATTTTGTGTCCAGCAGCGTTAACGTTTCTATTTTGAAAATTTAAACTTTTCTATTAGTCTCTTATCAACTAAGGGCAGGAAAATGATTTATTCATTGATCATCCTTCATTTCTAAATTCATAAATTGATCACCCCCAACACGCTATTCTGCCAACTGTCCATGGAAGGCCAGTGGAGGTGGACAGCAATTTTCCTGTTTTTTGTTCTGGAGGCAGTCGGAATCTCACTTGAAAAAAAATCGTCGATCGTTGAGGGTCGCTAGAATTCCTGTGGCCATTATTCGTCTCATCAATTTTCAAGGACACGTCCGTCTTCTGAGGTCACACTATACTAACCATCGAAGAATTATCATAACATGAACCACAAGTTCAACGGTACGTCTATCTTCTTTGGTTGTAGTGGTAGAAATACAAGAAGAAGGAGGGAGAGAATAGGTTTTTTTATTTAGTTGATTCTCATACATTAAAATATTGCGGTATGAAATATTCTGCAAGTGTTATTTTCAGGCAATTTTTGACCTTTCCTTTTATAACATTATTTGCAGCTGATAAAGAATTACCATACAATATTCTTTTGTCCATCATACTTTTTAATGATGTTACATCTTTTGATAATATTACACACCTTCCTCCATTCCTGTCTCTATTTAACAGGAGTGGTGCCAACTGACAGACCGACCAAATAGCGTCTAATAGAGAAGTTTAGAAATATCTGAAAAGTCATAGTCAACATGTTTACTGTACAAACACGTCTTCAACCGATCGAAAACATCAACAAAGAAGTCTCATGCGAATTAACAGCTCAATATTCTGCAGCCAGCAACATTTTGTGGAACAGACAGGGAAAAAATTGTTTATTCATCGAATTGTTACTGGGAATAAAAAATGGGCTCTGTGTGTTGACAAAAATCTGATGAACTAATGACTTTCCCCAGAGCAGACACCACTTCTTACATCAAAATATTGATGAGATCAATTATCAGACTTCTCCACATAGAAGTAACTTATTCATTAATTACCACTTTTCTATTTTTTGATTGATCACCCTTAACACGCCACACTGCCAGAGTACACCAGCCATGCGATAGTTTCTTACGTGTGACAACCCTGAACTGTCTTAATAATCCATTGTTTGTACGTTCAGTTGCATGGACACTTAAACAAAGACGAAGTTCCTTTTAGAAATTGAAAGTAAAATATATTTTCTCCAATCATGCTTTCAAGAACATCTCGTTGCCGAAGGTTCACAACATGAAAGGTGAATCGGATTCAGTATAAATAATCCAAATCAGAGATTACGTTCTTAAAATAATGCAGTTAATGGTTAAATTTAATTAATCAGAATATACAACAACAGTTGGAGCAGATGTTGGAGGCCGGTAGATGTTTGTGATTCTTTAAATACCCAAATACTACCTGGAAACTTGTGTTTCTGTTTGCCAGGAGAGATAACAAAGAAGAAAGATGAAAGCCAGGCTTAGGTTTACAGAGGGAGAATAAAAACATTAGGAATAGTTTTTTGTAACAAGTTTGATTTCTTTGCAAGAAAGAAGATAAATAATTTCTCGAAGCTACGTTAAGTTCGACTTAATTGCTTATAAATTCTCCGCTTGCTGTTTCTAAGTCAATCTATCGAGCGACTTTGATGTAACTTGGCGATCAAGTAGAGATGACATTATTGCGATGAATCAACAGACACTCTTCCATGGGTTTACTCAGTCGGTAATGAGACACTTTTCAGTAACAGAGCAATTAAAATTTCTGCTGGAACAGCTTAGTTTAGAATATTATATGATAAAAACGACTTGTAAATATTATATGTATAAAGGTGTGTATGTCATCGTTGCCTAGCAAAAACTGCAGATTCTTTTGGGGATTTTCAACTATTACATCATGTTATAGGAGGACTTTTAATTCACAATATACTTTGACGTGGAACTAGAGCCTTTTTGTGTAATACGGTGACATCATTGGAGAAATTGGCATCATCGGAGAACGTATTACATTCTATTATGAAATACTAATGTTATCAAGAAAATCTGAAAACATATTTGTTAGGATATTTTATCTCAAATTCGTCGGCAAAGTTTTCTCTCTGGTTCACCACCAGTTGCAGTGTTTTGCTATCCTTAATCCCATCAACGAACTGTAGTCTTTTTGATAGATAGAGGCTTGAAATTGCAAGGAACAAAATCGGGAACTTACATGTCTGGATGTTTTGATTTAATGGCAAAGAGAGCCTTTAAAAAACGTAAAAAATGAACTTGCTTGAGCTTTGTGAATGTAACAGTCATAAAGTACATAATATCACTGAATAGCGTCTCACTACCGACTGAGTAAACCCATGGAAGAGTATCTGTTCTTGCACCACAGTAATGTCCTATATAATTGATTACCAAGTTACATTGTTTGGATATTTTTGAGATATTCAAAATGGATGGCTATCTCCTGGACAGCCCTGGTATTTATGACTTCGTGTTTGAGGAAGAAAAGTGCCGCAGGAATCAGGCAATGGATCCTTGGGTAGTATGGCACTGATGCAGTAGGTGCAAACACGAGTCAATAATAGTTTGTGAAGTTTGAAAAAGCAGACTTCGAATTGAAAGCCAAACGATGACAGTTGTAAACTGATGGTTAAACATATGCCGTCGCAAGCCATCTCTAGATGGTTCGATCCTTGTTCCCAACGTGGTCTTACTTCTTTTTCTTCTAAACGTTTGACTTGGTAGATAGGCAAGTTGCGATGTTGAATATTTTTCATTTGTATTTCGTAGAAAAAAAAGTTGTTCTGTTGTACTCATTTCCTCCCCAAGTAACATGCGACAGGTCTTAAAGGGTTACATGGCATCAGCAACAAATAATATATCCCTGGTCTGGCCTACTTGAAGACGTAGAACCAGTCTGCCTTAGAGGACACGATCCTGAATTGGAATCAGAGCTATCCGTTCCATAGACTGGTTACCAGATAAGGTTGAGTCTACTCAACAATCTACCAATAACTGGGGGAGACAAGGACTACTTAACTATTTGCGCAAAGCTTAGGAGAAGAGAAAATCCATTCCTTTTGTAAGGGCGTTAATACAAAGTAAACTGCCTTTGCTTTGATCTGAACTAGGTTGGCTGATTCTATTTTATACGTTGTTTACCGTTAGGCCATCCACACCTGTCCAACTAAACAAGCTTTACTAAATATCTATTTTAATTAAAGATTGTCTTTGCTCTCTGTTATTATCAAAAACAACGTTCAGAAGACAATTTTTATCGCTATGATTAATGCTATCTTTCTTTTTTAACTGTTATTGACTAATTTCCAATTTGTCTTGGAGTAGGTATTTTTTTAATATTTTAATTACATAGAGAATTTAATTTTATTGAACCTGCTATCAGTAGCTAGTGTCTGCAACGATAGCCGTAAGCTATTTTGACACATCAGGCCTGACTTCAAAACGGTGAAAAAAGACACAAGAACACCATAACACTTCGTAAAAAAAAAAAAAAAATGCAATAAAACAGATCTGGTTACTGACTCAAAAGAAACTGTTATGTGACCAACATTTTTGGCAGCATGATGTTTTAGGGGTGATCAATTGAAAATTTGAAGAAAATTATTATGTGCACATCTTACTTTTTGTTTGACAGTTATCATAGAAAAAGCCTGAATTGAAAAAAAAGCAAAAAAAAAAAACGAACGTTCAGACTACCAGAAACAGACTGAGGGATCAGGTTCGCATGAACTAACATTCAAAATTGACCCTCTTCTAAAAAGAACTTTATTTTGTGGTTGGGGCTCTAAATAAAAGAATATTTTCCTCGAGACATATCATGGGATAAATGTCGAAATTTCCAAGTCTAGCTCCAGGAGTGCGGTCTGCACGTACGATATGTAGCATTCCAGTTGGACCAGCTAAAAACTAAAGAAACCATAGTCGGCAGTTTTGGTGTCAATTCTGTTTGACAGTCACTGATAACAAGTAATAAAATAGAAATGTACAAAGACAAACGAGCAGACATTATTCCATAATTGATTTAGACTAGTCAAATAAGATTAACTGATTGGAATTCAAAGAAAAAGAAAAAATGACAAAACGCTCAGTTTATTTATTTACTTAGTTTTTGCTTGAATAAGACGATAAAGAATATAATTTGGATATGTCAGTCTGCTGTTGAATTATAAATACCAAAGTTTATATTATCTTTCGAAATTAGATGAGTGAGTCATTTGATTTCTTTTATGTATTTTCGTCACTTCTATTTTTCATTTTTTTTATTCCTTTGCTTGGCTTTTTACCAAGTTGAAATCCTGTCAAAAGTCGGGGAAAACTGCTTCGTCTGAACATCTAATGCTAGTAATTAATTCAAAGTTAAGATGTCATTCTCGTGATAGGTGCTAGGAAGCTCTTGTATTTTTTACGTTTTCAGAATATCATCGAATGATTGGTTGGTGTTGAAGCTCAGTAACCTAACGTGTAATTATTCGTGTATAATAAGTTGCCTTTCTTTCAGATTTTGAAACTTAAAGTTTGGTCTGCGCATGTCAAACTCGAGATATGCTTTTTCGAGGATTCCGTAGCTATCGTTTTAGGATGCGTATTATACACGAATGATTGTAGTACTGTGACTCAAATCAATCAACTCGAGACTATTTCTACTAGGTGTAGCAACAACAGATATAAGCTGAAAGAAATACTTTCCAAAAATGAAAAAACTGATGAATATTTATCTGATAAATTTCAAATGCTACTACACAGACTGGGTTAGTAATGTAATCAATGCGGAGAAATCGAGATTCTGTGCTTATTGTAAATAGAAACATGTCTAACGAGGTAGAGGAGATTGGGGACGGTTGAAATTAGAGACAATTGTTATAAGTTTTTTTTCCTTTGATCAGAAACATACTAGAATGATGACACTGAAACTAGACATTGACAGTCAAACCTTTTTCTAGCGTTTTCAGCATGGATTAAAGTGTAGTATTTGTTCCACGGCAAAGTCTGGTACTGACTCTTACCTACCGAATGGGCCGGAAATTGTGTTGAGGTGAGGATCAAAGACCGATGCTGATGCAATACGTCAGCCAATGAAGTTATACTGAGGCTGCACAATGCTATGCGCATTGGGAGTCTTTGGATTCGTCTTTGGACTCTCCCACAATTACTAGGCCAAGCTGCGGGGGGACCTGTTGCCCCAGGGCAGTACTGTCCCATTGCACTTAAAGGGACAGGTCAGGATCGTCCTGACGCTTTTGTGACTGCGGTTGCTTTAGGAACTACGGTTGGTCAGCAACCGAAGTTGCGTCGGCTGGAAATATTTTTGATGGGTTGCTCCTATTTTTCCCCACGTAAAACCCTAACCTTGTCTTACACTTTGCTTTGTTGGGGGAGGGAATAAGTACATGCACAGACACACCTACAACACTCAAAATTCTCATTAAACATCCGCTGATGTACTTATTGAATATTATGTTTGGAAAGGTATAAAAGTATTTTTTTTTCATGAGCTGTATCTTTTTGTAGTGCCCTGACCGTTTGCATGAATCAGATTTTACTTAGTTTGAATCATCGTTTTTTGGATTTCTAAGTAACATGGTCAGCATGTGTTAATGTCAGTGTGTCTAGCTAGCACATTATGTTCTATTAGACTGATAGAGTGGAAACAGTCATAATAAGGAATTAGCTGTGTCTATGTATTCGTATTTCAAAATCAGTAATAAAAAGCTTCTCTGCTGCCGGGGTCATTTAGGATTGTCTATACGCCTTTCAGGAAACCCAATGTGGGATTTCACATTCAATCGAGTGTGGAAAAAATCAGTTTTTTTAGACAGTTGCAGTTTTGTTCAATAAATGAGTGTCTGATTGAAGTTTGTTGCATTGCAAATAGTTCCATCTTTCCTGTCAAACACTGATATATGGAAAGATTGTAACATCTGCCCATAGAAGCTAGATAGACTTGTTGTCTATGTATGAACAAATAAAACTGAATCGTCCCTGATAAGTATTGCAAACATATCCCGCGTTGGGAGCAGTTGTAACATCTGAATTTTCCTTTCAAATAGATATTGTGATTGATATTTCATATGACATCTTTAAATTGTATGATATTAGTTGACAGATGTAAGTTTAATATATGAAAACATTGGTGGTCTAGTCCCAAAAAGGCTCAGAGTAAGTAAAAGAGTAAGTAATAAGAGAAATCCCGAAAGAGTTGCAATCATCTGCAGCATCAGTGATGTCATGATATGATATGCTTATTGTCAACCTATCTTAGCATATTGAAGTTTCTTTTATTTCTTCAACAGGAGACATTCTTGCTATTTTAAATTGATTTTTTGACCGTTTCAACTCGTTTTACATATTTTCATAACTGCATTTCAATGGCATTTACTTCCAGTTTAAAACCAGAAAAGGAATAAAATTCCGAACGCTGTAATAAATACGAAAAAAGAATCTACTACAAATGAATCCTAATCTCATATATTTTGGTGTGAATTGTTATTTACCGAAACTAGTTTAATTGACCAACCAGCAAAAAGAAAGAAATAGGCTTCTGCCCCAGAAAGAATAATTGAAAGGCCTCATATATCAAATCCTGACATGTGGCAGATCAGTTGTTCAACAACAACAAAGACATGCGAACCATAAGAAAAAAATGACATTATCTAAATTCTGCGGAAAAGAATACTTAAAATATCAAACTTATGAAACAAGACAACTTAACTTTTTTTTCCCGTTTAGAAACAACTGCTATTTGCCAATGAAAGAATAATGTCGAGGAATCCATGGCTAAATATTGAGACAAAGTTAGGTTTATCTATCATGCAGCTACAAGAGGAAATGAGGAATGAAACGTTGTTCGTGTTATAAGTAAACGTCAGCCTACAAAAAGATACTCTTAAGGTAAAAAGGATCTGAATGATGATGATGACGATGATGATGATGATTGGAAGAGCTGAACGTAGCTGCATCTTTGTATAAATAAAAGGGAAACTTGCTCAACCAGTATTTGAGTAAACAAGATCTGTGCCATTAAGAAATGGTTGCTACTTACTAATGAAAGGTAATTTGAACAAAACCGTCGGTAAATAATTATACTTTATCTGAAAATCTTTGATCTATTGTATTACATTCTAAATGCGTTCAAAATGTCTATTTCAAAGCTTGTTATGTCGTCGTAGGCATTGGAAACACAGGAAACATTGTTTGGTAAAAAAAGATCTAGGAGAAAAAATAGTTTGGCGTATATCCTCGTGGATAAGTCGATATCTCGTATAGGTCTACACTTGATTCACAGCCACAAAATAAATGATTTATAACAGGCTTTGATGGAGTAATTTTGTGCATTGTAACGTGGGAATCTGACTAAAAATATGCTCCCCGAAAGCTTATTCTAAACTCTGATTACTGGCATAAATCATCATCATCAGTCTTATAACGTCCGTCGTTGGACATAAACCTTCCCAAAGATTCACGATGCTTCTCTATCATGGGCGTCGCGGATCCGGTATTTTCTGAATTTGTCTAATTCGTCTCTCCATCTAATATTCTGCCAGCCTCGGTTCCGCATGTGATTTCGGGGGATCCATGTCGTGAGTTCAATGTCCATTGGTAGTCTGCCGTCCGTGCAACATGACCAGCCCACTGCTATCTGAGCTTTTTAATGGATTCTATGATGTCCCTGACTCTTGTCTCTTCCCTGATGTACTGTGCTGTCTTGTGGTCTCTTCATATGAACCCCAGCGTAATTTTCTCATGCACACTTTGCATAGTTCTCAATTTGCTGATCTGTCTCTTGGTTATGTTGCATGTTTCAGCTCCATGAGTGACTATTTGGAGGACGCATTGGTTATACACCCTTTTTTCGCAACTGAAATCACGGAACAATCATACAAGAATTAACTAATTTAAACCTTCTGCATTCTTTGTTGATTCATCCACAAAAGATGGTTTGGATTTTTCTTTCTTCATCTTTCTTACATAGCACTCTCTTATCGCCCGTTGTTTTGATCATTTTTGCCTCCCTATGAACAGATGTGAGTCCTAGCAGTGTTACTCCGTAACCATGCCTTTTCATACCCTTATTTATGGTATACTTTCTTAAAGTGAAAGTTGGTTCCTCGTCTTTTCTGATATTACGCAAGCTTGTCCCTCATTGATAAGCATTCATTTAATCCAGGCGTTTGACTAGACGAGCCCACATCCAGGGTTATGTTCGTTTAATTTAGCACTATTTGATTCAATAGTTTGAGAGTATTCAGCCTTTAAAATAACGATACTAATGCAGTGATAACACAGGTCTGGTTAGTCACCCCATAGAAAACATCACATAACCAACGTCTTTGACAGTTGATCAATACAAAAAAAAAAATCGAAAAAAAAGTGTGTTACTTTCCTCAACTTCTTTTGAGCGGTTATCACTGAAAAAAAAAACTCTGAGCTTTAAAAAGTCAAGCAAGAATCTTGCAAGACATGAATCAAGTGATCAATTTAGCAAACAATTATATTGTAAATTGACCCCATCCTACTGAGAGGCTCAATTGGGGCTGCCTCTGCGTACGATTCGTACATATATAGCCGGCCAGTCTGATCAGCTTAAAAACTGACATGTTAACCAAATGTTGACATATCTAGCTACGTAAATAAATAAGCAGAAAGCCAGGCCCATCTGAAAACTGAAGAAACGTTGATGTCGACAATTTTTGTTGACAGTTCTCCTGGAACAAAATGAAAGAAATGTTGCTAGATAAAGAGTCAGCGTGACTGATAATGCTGGGAACTATCTTCTTGTCACAGCCTCTAATCAATGAGAGATCAAATTAACATTAGCAGGAGAAAGACGACGGAATCTATTTATTTGGACAGGGTAACCCAGAGAAAGGACATAATGAAATCTCACAGAGAGGACAGGACCGTATCCTTGCCATGCTAGGCCTATAATTCACGCATCATCCTAATATTCGTTGTAATTACATTTTGTATAAAAAGGAGTAGTATCTCTTGGTTGACATGAGGAAAGAAAATATTTTTTCATGTACATTGTGTTCGATTGTTCATCCAACATGAATATAAAAATGGTTATATCTACAGTCTCACTGCGTGTTTTTTCATCGAGGGGCCTTTTGGGGGCGTGCTAGCTGTTCATTTCAGTATCGTTTTGTGTATTGAAGATAAGGGTTTCTCCCTGTCGAAGCAAAAGAATAAAAGAGGAAGTCTATTATCTATACTGCATGATTTTCTTATTGTCCAGGATGGGAAAAGACGGGTTCCCTCCTCAGTTATACAACGTGTTTATTTTCCCTCCACGGTCTCTTTTCTTGGTCGTATCTGCAACCCTAAAAGTTTTCTTTGGTAGAAATGTCGCTGAAAAAACCGACCAGAGTATTCAATTCGACGCACAACAACATTCCGATTCAGCTAACGCAGTAGCGGTTAATGTAACTCAAAGGATACTCCGGGACTCTCAAATCCAGAGTGACCCTCCTATCCAAGCAATAAAGTAATAAGACTGATGACTACACACTGTTGCTCAAAGTTGAATGAGCTTTGGAATTATTCTAACTTTTTAAATCAGTTTTCCTTCAGCTAAAAGAAATATTTAAATATGACCATAGCAGTGGAATTAATAAAATAATTATAAGTATAATACAATTATAATAATAAGGTAATTCTAGGTATAAGCTGAAAAAAGGGTGACCTGAGTGAGAGAGTGATTGAGTGGTTCCAAATTTCCTTTATGGATATTCAAGTGAAGTTTAAATAAGTTTTTTTTCGAAATTTCAGTCTCTTGAGTAGCCTTGGGGGTTCTATTTAAGTAAAACTCATTTTTGTTAATGTCATTGTTGTTAATCTCAACTGTACAGTAGAATTATGGCAAAAATGAAATGTTGGAACGATGCAAGATCTCCCCACGGAAATTAGAAAACTGTTGAACATGAAAGTTTAATATTACTTTCGCTGAATTCTATCATTCTCATGTCCTTTTCGATCGAATACTGCAATCGCTTCTGGTGGCATTTAAGATTTCGTAGTAAACATTCTTAACAGCACAGTTTAATTTTTTGTCGATAATAGCAACATATCTTTCGTAAAAGTTGTTGTTATTGACGATAATGTATAAACCAGCTTCCCGAAAAAGCTTGATTAATCAATACTAATAAAACTTATAAAAATGATTGAATTATTTTTTTTTGACAAAGCCTTATCAGGAAAATCTAGCGCATAAAAGTTGTATCTGCTGACATTTAAAATAACTAAGGTGTTTGTATATTGAAAGTTGTCGATAAAAGTATTCTTTTTTTAAATAAATCGAAACATTGTGATATCTTACATAATATTTGATGAAAATTTGTTTTTCTTTTTTTAACTGAAATTTAGGCGTTTTTTGTCGCTGGCAAAAAAATTAAAAAGTCAAGAACAATTTTTTAATTACTTTTTTTTAAAATAGTGTCGATGTCCGTGGGGTTATTTCTCTGGTCATTCGCGAAAATCAATTTTATAATCTATGTGTTAATTATCCGGTTCTTTCAATGTTGTTATGTAAGATGTAAAATAGAATTATTTTTCAGAAATTTCATTGCTTTTTTTTCTCTGTTTTTAACATATAGATGGTGTAAAAAAAGAAATTGACAAAATGGCCGACAGCGAAAAGCTAAGTCGGTGAAACATCACTTTCAAAAAAAAAATAAGTTGTCTACGTATGAACTGCATAGCAAATCTGCAGTCAGTTTACTATGACGTCGATAAATTATTCGATGAAACGACTTAGTATCTACAGCTCATGAAACTCTTGAGTCATGCTCTATCTTCGGACCGGACCCAGCACGAGATTCGCTGACACTTTGTAACCATGATGAAGGACTAGATAAATAAGACACAGAAGAACAGAAACTGCAGATTATGTGAATATAGGGATAAAAATATGAAGTCAATGCATCAAGTTAGCTCGCAGAGAGCGAGAGAGAGAGAGTGAGAGAGAGATACAGAGGCAGAGAAGGAATGTAAAGAAAAGACATGATTGGTTGGGAAGTGCAGTACTCTGGGAAACGGTCAAATGACTACGATTAAACCATTCAGGCCAATAGTACAATTTAGGTGAGAATTATCTTCATATTACAGACATTTGTATATATATCCTTATTTTCCTGAAACAGATTCGAAGGGGTATAGCATTGTAGGATAACCCTACCTTTGTATGGTCCAAAGTAAAGATAAATAATAAAGTTTTCACCAATTTCGAATATAGATTTTTCTTCCCCACCCCATTCTGCACATGCACTAACCAGTATCTGTTTTAGAGAACTGAAAGCACAGAATCAGCCAAGAGTTTGAACTTCAAATATATCATCCCATCCAGGCCAGAGAATAGGATCTAATTATCGTTTGCAAAGATAAAGAATTCGTACCGGATAGTTGTTCTCTCGGTTCAAATTAGAAAAAAATCAAAATGCTGAATGAGTATCTGAAACACGTCAGAGAACTAGAGAAATTGTGGACATTAAAAGTAATAGTTCTACTCATCCTTGCTGAAGAGCTGAGACCATTCTGGAAAAGCCTTGTGAGAGAGTTGGAAGAACTTGAAATCTAAGGAAAAATCGAGATCATACTGACAACTGAACTACAGTAATCAGCTTGAATACAGAAGACAATGCCAAGGAATTGAGAATATTTGCTGTCACTTGATCTCCAGGGAGAGTCCCCAGTAACTTTTTGTGCGATAACTCCTTTATAGAATTCGCAAGTCATCGGTCTGTCTGTGACATAACACACAGAAAGAGAGGAAGTAGGAATGCAAATACAGGAACAAAGATGGACTGTGTGAGTATGTGTATGCCGGCTCCTGACGTTATAACTTCGACTACTACAATGCAACTGATGCTAACGAGTCAATTTCGTTTTTGACCTCCAAACAATGTACGAATTCTAGTTAAAAATGATTTGCATTAAACTTTTCAAAGCGCTGTGTAGACACACTGACGCATAACAGCTTTGGATTTGCCTAAGCATAACAAGGAAAATGATCGAGAAGAAGGATAATTAAATAGTTTATAATAAACATGAATCCGATTGTACACGTTACGACATTTACAAAATAGAAAGTAAGTAATGACCTCGATGAGGCTTCAAACGTCGATGCTTAGGGTTGTGCATAACAGATTACTCCTTCTTCGGTCCGTTTGCAAGATGTGTCTTAGACTTAGAGTCAATACGCTCTCGTACAGAAGTCACTCGCTTCACTCTGCGCTTTTTCATCCATAACC
>OY735239.1:2916304-2941304 GCA_963457665.1 Thysanoteuthis rhombus | reverse complement strand
GTTCAAACTCATACACAATATGCTTCTAGAAGCTGCAAAGATAAAGGGACAAAATGAAGCCAAAATAAATAAAAAAAACACCGATGAAATCTAAAAACCGATAATTGATCTTGATAACTACGGTATGTTGATTATGACAAATAAATGTGCAGTGTCTGTTAAAAAAAATTGTTTATATATATATATATATATATATATATATATATATATATATATAAAGAACATCCTTTTGTTTATGTATATATATGTACAAGCATACATACATATATATATATGTGAGTGTGTTTATACATTTATATATATATATATATATATATATATATATATATATATATATATATGTATGTATATATATATATGTATATGTATGTATGTATGTGTGTTATATTATTTGAAAGCAATCGGAAATGTCCTCCTGTTGTTACACAAAGAATGAGTCACTAGGCCTAGATAGCGTAAATAGATTAAACACTTAAAGAAAAAGGGAACGGCTGCAATAGTCGAATATGCCACCAATAAGGTAGCTGCTCCAACGTAGCGTCTCCCTTAACCAACGTTAAGCTCAATGATCAAGAGCTCAATGGTTTTTAAAGTGTGTCTCTTCTTTGAAACCCCATCGCAAGTTAAAATAAGATTCCATCATAGATTCTATATCTTGAAAATTTCTGAGAACATATGATTCTATATCTCGCTATCCATGCTTTTGTTTTTACGAATTTCGATAAGGTGAATTAAACTACCACTTCGTAATCGCTTGAAAACAACCATTCTGTTAAAATAAACATTCGCAGACCAACTGAAGATTGCAAACATCTTTATAAAACTAATTGATATAGTGTAAAGCAAAGAGATGTGATTAAACTCATACTAGATAATTAAAAACTTTAGTAGGACCAGTTACTTCTGCTAGTATATATATATATATATATATATATATATATATATATATATATATATATATATGTGTGTGTGTGTGTGTGTGTGTAAATGTCTGTATATATATATAGTTATTTTGTTATCAGGGTTGAGTTATCTATGCATGAAGAGGGCTCAATATCGGGAATAGAGCACATGTAATAGATTTATGTAGAAACTCAGTTCTTCACGGTTAGTGAGTTTCATGCCGATAGTGCAACGCTGAAAACAGATTTTGTTATCTCATACTCTCGTGTGCACGCACGCACGCACGCATACATACATACATACATACATACATACATACGTCAGCGGGAGGATATCAGCTTCTGAGTCTGAAGCGAAGGTTTCAATCCTGCCTCGTGGTACTGGATTGGAAAATGGATTGTCTATAGCCACACTAGAGAGTTGTAATATAACGAAATCACTGTCTGTGAATGACACACAATATATATATATATATATATATATATATATATATATATATATATATATATATATATATATATATATATATATATATATATATATTTATATATATATATATATATATATATGCGATAGAGAATGAGACAGACTCGGGAGTAAAGTGTGCAAAAGTGTAGTTCTATAGGAAGTGGGCTGGGGTTGTTTTGTGATTTAATTTCATGTCTGTAATTGTTGAGTCTAATATTAAATTGCCACTCAAACTTGCCTATGTATTGTAACTTACATCTATTGCACTCTTGAAGGTATATGATATTTTTGCTACTATGTTTTGTCGTAGCAAAAGCATTATATTGACAGTTAATGCTATGGTATATGTCGTAACTCTCTTTGCTAGTATTGCTTGTGAAAGTGTTGGTCTATTTGAGGTGGTTGTACTACAGACTATTTATTTTGTCGCATGGTTTACAAAATTTAGTGGTTCTAGGGATATCATTGAGTGAGACTTTATGATTTATGATATTATTGCTGTCAATCATGTCTTTGATATTTTGGGGTGCAGTAAGCGAAGTCACATGGATCTGTGAATATTTCTCTCAAATCTGTTTCAAGGGTAAGTATGTTCCATCTCCTATTGATAATGCGTGCTCAATATGGAAGTGTGTATATATATATATATATATATATATATATATATATATATATATATATATATATATATCATGGAATAAGCTACATATTAAAACCATATATAAGGGAAAGGTGATGTTTCATCAGAGCAGAGTTGAACCATGTTAATATAACTGTTTTGTTTCTAAAATCCCCCAGTTATATGTAAACTAATGATGACCCCAGTAGAACAGATGACACGTAGTATCATAATATCAAAATCTGAGTGAAATACTAATTGAAACATAACTTTTTTGAAAAAAGACGGTTACACGAATTACATTAACAGATATTGGGAAATATGTGATTGAAATAACATTAAAATTTGAAAAAGATATAAATTTTTTGTGTAAAGCGTGTATTAACTTTAAAGAGAAAAGGATAAAGTAATACCAAAAAAAAACAAAACAACAAAAAACACTGAAAATGTAGAAACCAACAATTGATCTTGATAACTACGGTATGTTGATTATAACTTATAGATGTGCTGTGCCCATTAAAAAACAAACAAAGAAAACATTGTTTTGTTTATATACACGTATACGGATGTGTTATATGATTTGAGAGCCAAGAAATGTTCTCTCGTTTTTACATGGAGAATGAGTCATTCGGCCTACATAGCGTAAATAGATTGAATACTTTTTAAAAAATGCAGTTGCTGTCCAATTGACGGCCATAATCGAGGATTATTCAATTTTCTGAGCTGACTTTTGTTTCAGAACGAATAATATGTGTAAATGTAAACATAGTCTAGACGTTGGTGAGATAACGCCTGTGGTCATTAAAAAAACCAGCAAACCATCGAGGATGTCATTTGTTTGTTTTTTTCTATAGGTATGTAGATAATTTGATATAAGACAATAGATGGATAGATAGATCGATGAATAAATAAATAGTAATGTCGTGTGAACCACAACCGTCGTTTTGGTATAACATACATAATCTCACCCCATCTACCGATTTTTATACGATTGCGCCACCCAAACAACTAAATTATCGTTCGATACAACTTTGTCAGCGCGATATCAAGAGTAGACACGTTTAGAGAGGGTTAGAGCTCATAGCACACCTGAGAACAGTGCCTGATGCTTATCAAAAAAATATTATAATCCATCTTCTCTGCAGACGAAACAGGCTTCAATTCATTCTTTTTTTTTATACGTTTCATGCAATACTTGGCGCCGGTGTAATACAAACTGGAATTTTTTTACTGCGTTGACAGCCATCGGCTATCACCGGTCATTATTGTTTCTTGAAAACTTTTCTGATAATAGTTTTCGAAAAGAAAAAAGAAGTAAAGAGACGGAGTTGCCGAAAAAAAAAATAATGGATATTCCTTGCTTTTATGAACATTTGTAGGTGAGTTCGTTTTTCTGTTCTGTTCGGCAACTAGCAACACATGCACGATGATCTGAAAACGTTAAGATTGATGGATCGATATGAATGATACATGATAATATCTCTGGCATAAGGAGGTTCTTTTTATGGAATCAGATGAAGGAAATACTAGTGTAAAATTAATAATTGAATATGTTTCATCAAAGAAATTTAGACAACTTGACAATGCTACTACTAGTTATATCAATAATAATAATAATAATAATAATAATAATAATAATAATAATAATAATAATACAGCACAAGCCAGAGGCAGTTTTGGAGAATGACAACCACGAACTACTGTGGGACTTTGACATCCAAACTGACCACCTCATCAAGGCAAGAAGACCGGACTTAGTAATAGTAGACAAAAAAAGGAAGGCCTGCCAAATAGTAGACGTTGCTGTACCTGCAGACCGTAGAGTAAAAAAGAAGGAGGGTGAAAAAAGGGAAAAATACCAGGACCTAGCAAGGGAGTTAAGGAAAATGTGGAACATGAAAACCAGGGTAGTACCGGTCATAGTGGGAGCACTAGGAACTGTCCCCCAAACGCTGAGGGAGAGACTGGAGGAGATCGGGATTAGGGGGAGGATAGAGACCGTACAGACCACAGCACTACTTGGAACTGCACGGATACTGAGGAAGGTGCTAGAGATATAAGGACTGCAACGAATCGTAGCTCTGTCATGATATGCAAAAGAGGGAGGAGACGTTAGCTGAGGACCTGAGGAGACTTATTGTCACTCAGCCTTCAGCGATAACCACTGGGCAACCGGTGTGAAACTGTAAATCGTAGAATTACTGCGACCTATGAGTACTAGGAGAGGAGGGCTGGAGATTTGAGGAGACTTGCTGTCACTCAAACTCCAGCGGTTACCACCAGGCAACTGGTGTGAGATTCAATAATAATAATAATAATAATAATAATAATAATAATAATGATAATAATAATAATAATGTCAACATTTGAAGTCATGTAAAAGAAAATCCATCGGAAAATAAATGTAGACAGAATAAATTCAATATGTGACATCACTGGCATTTTCCAATTGAAAACATAAAAAGTAGAGTAAAAATACATCAAGAAACACCTGGATTCTGAAAAATTAAGATCAATAATTGTAGACACTTCTGGAGAATATAGATTTTATTAATAAAGCGGTCAAAGGGAGGCCCCAAATGATGAAGAAAAAAGCTTTCTTTTTTTTCCCAAAAGATGAAAATAATCTTTTTTTCTTTAAAGTCGGGAGACTAGGGCAGTATTGGTGCCGATATTAAAGTTTTTGGATAAAATGGTATGGCCAGGGGTGGTGGAATACACAAACACGTAAACAAGCACAGAAACCAGCAAAGATATTGAAAAGAAAAATTATAGACCTTTCGCTACCTTTTGTGGTTATAGCAGTTCAATGATTCGTTTGAGAAATTCAGTCAACTTAAGACTATTACTGTTGGGCGTTAAATCAAGACAAATAAAATGAATAAATACCATCAAAAATTAATAATATTATAAAATGATTTATATGGGAAATTCAGACAACTTAAGACGATTTCTAGAAGGTGAAAAATGCAAGGGAAAAAAGATGGGAAAAATACTCGTCAAAAAATAATAATTGCCATGTTCCATTGGTTGAATAATATAGCTTGCTTTGCGCTGATTGGTCGGATTCCTAGAGACTTAAATATTGTATTGCAATAACCCTTCGTACGGGTGTTTTTTACTTATTCATTTTTAGTTTTTTTTTTTTTTATAGTTGATTTTTTGCCTGTTGATTTCCCTGCTTTTTGTCGAAGAGAATAATGCTCACTAGAAATCTCGTGAGGGCCTCGGTTTTTATGGAGTTGGAAAAACTTTTTCTTGTTTTCCCTTCTTCCCCGTTATCTCTCTCTTCCGGCACCGCCAGCTCTGTCAATGTTTTTTTTTTTTCTTTTTTTTCTTTTTTTTTTTTTCATGTAACGTTCTCAGTAATTCAGTTTCTGCACTGCATTCTCACCTCTGGTCTTTCTCCCGTTCTTTATTCATTTGGAACCAGTTATGATCTGTATTTACTGACGTTGCTTCATAGATGAACTGACACTGAACCATCCTTCTGGCGTTGGCTCCATAAATGAAATCATATAGAAGTTTATAGAAATAATATATATATATATATATATATATATATATATATATATATATATATATATATATATATATATATATATATATGCATGTGTGTGTGTTGTCAAGCAGGAAATTATAGATGTTTTCCTCTCTGATACATATGTATATACATGAAGATAAACACACACATATACATAAAGTGATATCGTACGGGTTTGTCCAGGTATACTTACCGTGGCAAAAATATTGAGTCCCCACACGTATTGGATGTCCATTCAGCTTTTCCGTTCCATATTAAATGAACAAATAACAGTTATGACACAAAACATTCTTTTCGTTTAATAGCTGATTCTCTGGTTAAATGAAATACAGCTCAGAGTAGATCGACATTCAAATTATTTGCATATTTATTTCCGGATCAAGCAGGGATAAAATATGGAACCATTCAATGTTCGGATAGAAAATATAGTATCATAAACAGAGGAAAAACAATCAAATCTTGGTCGAACCCCTCGAGCACTTACGACAACGTGAATTTTAGCAAAAAACTATGATCTCCATCAAGCTGGTTCTATCCATCTCAAATTGGGCTTGGCAGATAATCTATGCAGGGGGAAGTTTTGTTGTGAATCATTTAATTTAGATTTCTACTGTTAATATCCAACGGGTTGTGACCTGGACTGTTTGTTGACCATATCATTGGGTTGAAAGAAAGTCTTTGATAATCTTTGCTCTGAACTAAAGACCATACCATCCTGAAAATTGACTTAATCATAACCAAACCCATTCTTTTATCAAGGGAATGGTGAAAGTACCCCAAACTCCATTGTGCACGCGTGCATTGATTGTTTAAGTAATGATGATCATCTTCCCCGGTTATCTATCTGACATGAAACTCGATATCATATATTAGTGGATAAATTTGCTTGTTTCTCCCAGATATTTATTTCAAGATGTTTAGTTTGAATGTTTCATTGGTATAGCTCCAGACAAAGGTTGTAGCATCATCGCTTTGGTTGGAACATGTCCACGATCTTTCACCGAATATCACTTTCATCCAATCATCCTCACTCCATTATTGCTTCTCTTTAGCCTCTTGTTTTTTCCTGTTCAGGTGCGGGTGTCGGTTTTTTTTTTCATTTTGGCTTTTCATTCCGTCGATTTCTAACAGTTTTGTCACAAACACTGACTGTGGTTTCCGTCTTTTCAGATATTGTATTGTGCAATTGCTATTCTCAGTTTTTCAAGGTCAATGTGTATGCCTTCCTTTATAAGGTGCCCATTTTTGTGATATTTGCTCAAACTTTTAAACACAGTTGACTATTGACAACCAACATCGTCTGCCACACTTCAAGTTGGATATTCTTCTCCAGCAGTGTTCTATAATCTTTTCTATTACGTCAAATGAGAGATCTCTTGTTGCAGCCATGTTTCTTTTCAACTACCCAAGCTCAACAATAGGTCCAACACGTCATCATGATCTGCGAGTACTCTGTTTCAATGGTAGTCGAATTTGCATATTTAGTCATGTGCTGGTATTTGCTTTAGAAAATGCAAATTACGAATTGATTCTATAATTTCTTCCACTACTTGATCTGGATAAAAAAATCAAAATAAGCAAATATTTTAATCTAATTTGCTCAAGGCATATTTCAGAAAGCCTGAATATTCTGCTATAAAGTCAAACTCATTTTGTGCCATGTCTGTGATTCGTTCTTTCGCAACAAATTGTAAAAACAGGATGAATAATCTCCAAGTCTTCTGATTCCATATGTAAACTATGAGTAGTATTGGTTTCTCTCATGCAGACCCGATGGAAATTCTGAGATAAGAAATAATGAAATTACATTTGTCAGTAGATCTATACATTAGTGACACACGCATAACACGTAAACACACGAACATATTTACACAAACATATATATATATATATATATATATATATATATATATATATATATATATATATATGCCAATAAATCTCTCTCTCTCTCTCTCTCTATCTATCTATCTATATACATATATATATATATATATATATATATATATATATACATATATATATATATATATATATATATATATATATATATATATATATATATATATGAATAATGCAGCTGAATAAACACAGACAGACGTATATAAAATACGAATGCAACGCACATATCAGTAGCTGACACAAATATATATATATATATATATCTATATATATATATATATATATATATATATATATATGGATGCCTTTAGCAGATGGGATACCATTTTTTGCTCATAAAGCAAAGTTCCAGATGGTGGAGTCATGTTCCAAATCAAACTTCTAATCTCTAAAAGTACGCATACACACAGACACACACAGCACAAACACACTACTGAAGATGGGAATACCTCCAAAAACATGTTTAAACCGTTAATGAAAACATTTACAGATAAATAAACCTAACTTCCATACATTTTCACTCCTAAGTCTGTCTCACTCTCTACAGTTCAAATTATATATATATATATATGTGTGTGTGTGTGTGTGTGTGTGTGTGTGTGTGATCGTGATCGAGTGTGTGTACTTGTATACTTATATGTTTACTTATGTAGAATTATGCATATATATATATATATATTGACATAAATATATATTATGTGTGCATGTATATGTGTAAGCTTAAAACCATTTTTTAAAAATCTCTCCTGTCCCTTATTTCCTCTGACAATGAATAGACAGCTCGATGGAAATGTTTCCCACTATATCCGAAAGCCCTGGGTGGATCAGTCCTCCATAGATGTCACCTGCTATCCACCTAACCTGTATTATGCTGATTTGATGTGTTGATTCAATATACGGATCTTCACTTATCAGTCTTACTATTGTGCATATACAGTGAGACCAAAAAGTATTCAAAATATTCTGCTAAGTCCATTTTGACATTTTTACGCCTGCAAAACTAACAGGATTCGGACAAAACGTTTGTTTTTTTTTTTAATTTCGTGCAAGTCTTCCCAAAGTTCAATCTTGTTTCAATATTTCTTTGATTTTAGTATCTTTCCAATGTTTGTACCAAATGCCTCCAATTTTGAAGCCGGATAAGGATTTTTGAAAGTCAAAATATCTTGTTTTTTATAATCACAGTAAGTCTCAGTGTGAATGAGTATTAATTAGCCAAATTAAACAACTGGCTCCCTCTGTCACTGTACCCCCCAAACACAGGCAAAGTTCGTCCAAATTTGGTACAAGCTTGGAATGCATACTTCAGGGAACATCTTTCCAAGTAAAATATTTCCATTAAAAAATCCAGTGGGTTTCAGAGGGGCTCCTTTTCAATATAAGTCTATAATGCTAATCTGAATTCTTTTTCTTCTTGTCCCAAGTACACAATATGTATACATACCAGCTCGATACTGCCCGAAAGTTACCTCATAAAGACAACACAAATTGTCATCATCATCAGATTTCTAGCGTCCCTTGTTGGACATCTATCTCTTTCAGGATTCGCCTGACCACTCTATGGGCATTGCGAAGCAGATATGTTTGACACTTAGTCGTCATGCCATCATATTTCCCGCAGGTCACAGTTGTGAAAATGATCTTTCGATGTCCACGTAATGAGTCATGATATCCAGCGATTTTCTGACATCTTTGCAACATCGCTGGTCCATTACCAGTTGGGTTTTGCACTTCTTTCAAAATAATGTGTTGAATAGGAGAACAACAACGTTGCTTAGTTATGGAAGAGTGGTTTTGCAGACCTTTATGGTGGTTGTGAGTTCATCTCTCACATGGTGTTGCAGAATTTCGAACTTTTTGCAGAGTGGAGAAAGCTTTTTAAATTCGGTGCCATGCTGTAGAATTGTGGCTGTTAACCTAATTAGAATTGTAGTGAGTTCAATTCTCACTTGATGCTTCACAAACTTTACCTTTTTGCAAACTTGGCATTTCGTTAATAAACAGAGCATTTATCTGTATTAGCGCAGTTAGCAAAATAGTCTCAAAGACCATAGAGAGGGATAGGGTAAACATTTGTAGGAAGGTCAGATAAGAAATGTTTCTTCCCTTTTGCAGGACTAAGTGATTAAAGCTGAAATACTAATCATACCAGGTAACGTGAAGAGATGTTTTTGATTACCTTTTTATCACTTTAGGATTATATACCTACGTAAACTATGTACTATCAATTAATGAGAACTACGATAATTTGGGGTGGGGGACAGAATACAGTGTTATTGTCGTTCAAATTGTCATATTAGAAAAGAGTTATCAAAAATAAATTCTGAGAAGTTTTACATTCTTCTTTGCGCATTTATATCCTATGTATCTGCGAGCAGATGTTTACTTAGTTTTGCATTTATACTAGCTCAATGTCTGTTACAAAGGTGCATGTTTTGAAGTTGCCAGAGGTTATGGTGTGTGGAGCAGTCAATTATAATTGTCATGTTGAAAAAAAAGTTATGTCCGTTTCACGAAACTACGGTTTTGAAGTATTTCGGTTACGGCACTTCAGCTTTTCCAATTCATATATTTGAATCCCAATTTACTTAATTCCAAATATCGAAAATCTTCGGAGATAACTTATAGAAACTAGGAAGAAAGATATTAAATCTGTATTTTTCTAAAAATTATTTTATTTGATTTCTTGAGGACCGCTTCAAACTTAACACTGCACTGTCTTGTGCGCTGACTAATATCCGGCAAATGTCAGTTTTGTACAATAACCAGTTGTCGAGTAATCACGGTGCATACACACACATGCACACACAGATTTCTTCAATTGTGATGAGGTATAGAATCTGGAATGCTTTACTTTAACGTTTTATTCTTACGCCATTTTCATTGTCGTGACCTTAGCGGCGTTTGCCAACGGTAATATTCCCCATCGCGTCATCGGATACTACTTATAATTGCCTGAATGTTTCCCAAATTACTTTTCGATTCTGATATGACCAGAGATTATCCAGCTGCCACACCATAAAAATGTCAGGAAAAATATTAACAGACGACTTCTTTTTTATTGGTGATTTTTTTTGTTGTTTTTATGTGTGCACGATATTAAGTCTAGCTTGCTTGTGTACATACCTAGTTGTTATGCCTGTCTGACGTAACATCCTCCGCCCACATAGTAGATTATATTTTCTCTCTTTATTCCGATTCTTTTCTCTTTTCTTTTAATGCTCTCTCTGTCTGTCTGTCTGTCCATATCTCTCTCTCTCTCTCTCTTTCTGTCTGTCTCTCTCTCTCTCTTTATCTATCTATCTATCTATCTTTCACTTTCTCATCATTGTTCTCCCATTATTTTTCTCCGTCTGTCTCTTCAAAGATTTCATCTACCTGCATAGTGGAATATATCTTCCCTCTCTTTTCTTATCGATCTCTCTTTCTATCTCTCTCCCAATCTTTCTTACGGTTTCCCTCTGCTTTTTGTTCTCTGGCTCTCTTTTCTCTGTCTTGAAAGTTTTCTCTATCCCTGTCTGACATACCTTCCTCCGACCACATAATAGAATATATTCACTCTCTTTATTCTGATTCCTTTTTCTCTCTCTCTCTTTTCTTTTTATACTCTCTCTTTCTCCCTCTCTCTCCCTCTGTTTGTCTCTCTCTATCTCTCAGTCTCTTTCACTTTCCCCTCCTTGCTCTCCCAATTTTTTCTCCGTCTGTCTCTTAAAAAGTTTAATCTACCTGCATAGTAGAATGTATTTCTCTCTCTCTCTCTCTCTCTCCGTCCCTGTCTCTGTCTCTGTCTGTCTGTCTGTCTCTCTCTCTCTCTCTTTCTGTTCTGGTGTATCTCTTTTATTATATCTCTCCCTTTCTTTCTCACACTTTCCCTCATCTTTTTCCCTCACTTTTTTTTCTTTGCCTTAAGTTTCCCTGTCTGACATAACTTCCTCCGACTACATAGTAAAATATTCTCTCTCATTCCTTTCCTCTCTCCCTCTCTGTCTCTTTCTATATCTCCCTCTACATCTCCTTCCTTATCTTTTCCTTTCTCTTCGATTTTTCTTTCCCTTTTTTCTTTCCTGTTCTTCCTGTCTCTTTCTTTATCCGTTGCCGCAAAAGTTTTTTTTCCCCTGGTTTATGTAACTTCATCTGCTCACATAGTACAATATATATCCCCCATTTTTCCACATCTCTTTTTCTATATTTCTCCTCCTGTCTATTTCACTCTCCTCTTCTTCCTATCTTTCTCTTTAATTGTTTTTTTCGAAAAAAATATTTACGATTTTATTTCCGGAGTTTTTTTTCCGTTGTGCTACCGTAAAGAAATAAAAGGCCGAGATTCAATAGACAATGCTTTATGTGGAACGGTGGGAATGTTTCCCATGTGAAAACTTTTCAGAACTATAATCCACAATTGCGTTGCTTTTGTTTTTTTGTTTTGTTTTTGTTTTGTTTGTTTCATTTTGAATGCATATTTCCAATCTGGTTCCTTATCAATACAAATCTCTCGACAAATCAAGCCAGTATATATATATATATATATATATATATATATATATATATATATATATATATATATATATATATATATATAATTAATATGGAGAAATATTCAAGTTATATTAATGTTTCATGCTTAGAGCAATTTTCGGACTGGTTTCTAAAGTGATTTTTTATTAATAATAATGCCAAATTATTAACGAATTCTTTTGTGTTTTTTCTTTTTGTAATTTTTGCTAATTACAAAGATATATATATATATATATATATATATATATATATATATATATATATATATATGGGGGATGTATGTATGTATACATATATATGTTAATATGTGTGTGCCTATGAATACATTTGTGGTTATGTACATGTGGTTGTGTGAATGTGCATAATGGCTTGGCTCTGCAAACTAAGATTCGGGAAGGTTTTTCACGTATCTAGAGGATGTAAGCCGGCAGGGCTTGTACATGAATATCCAAAAGGTTTGTGCAATAGATGCATAGCTGACCTCATCTTTTAAAGCAAGGCTTACCATCCCATGTATATCGAAATGGAAATGATGGTCGTAGGTTTTGTTGGAGTGTCTTTCTCCTGTAAAATGCCCGGGTTTAGCCGTGAATGTTTGCCGCCTCTTTAAGGGGGTATAATTCATCTGGAGAACTAAAGACCACGCTCTGAACACACACACACACACACACACACACACACACACACACACACACACATATATATATATATATATATATATATATATATATATATATATATATATATATATATATATATATATATATATATATATGTATATGTCGAGTACCAAAAGAGAGTGCAAAATGTTCTTCATTTAGTATCTTAAATATTTAGTAGGTTTCGTTGGATATTCCTCCTCCTGGAAGATTCCCGTGCTTGCTGTGTAGATTCACTACCCTCTTCAGGAAATATTCCAAATGTATGGATCATATGGACGGTTACAGCTCTGGTCCCTGACTCAAACCACACAAAGACACAGGCGCATTCATACAACACACAGATGCATATACACACATTCATATTCCTTCAAATCAAATCCATCATATTTTGATAATATCACCTTAAATTTACAGAAACGTTTATGGAAAAGAACCTGATTAGTAATAAATAGTATTGTATAATTATGGTTCAATCAATCATGCCTCAACATGTGTTACGTTCTATGCACCCCTATTCCAAATTGCCCGAAAATTTGTCCAAATTGCCCCTCTTCCCGAATAATCTAAATTCCCCACCTGTTGCCCGCAATAGAAATATGATGGGGGGGTACTCAAGGGTACAGGATATACCTATTTCTAAATTCCCCCGTTGTTTCAAATCGAGTGTCTATTATTTGAGTCATTACCATACACCTAATTCCCCAGAACAACCACCACCGTATACTTAGGTCGTAAAAGCACTCCCTCCCGATTGTATACATAGTTAAAAGCAGCCATTCCCTATTGTATACTTAGTTCCGAGAATCCATTTCCATCACAGCTTGTCGGGCATTCTCTCAACATTCAGAATTAAAACTTAATTGAAATGCATTTCAATAAAGCGTAGAAAACATTGACCTCAACATTTGAATTTTTCAGCTATTTCCACCAGCTGCTCACGAGAGACAGTTATGACTTAAGAGCTAAAAAAGTTATTTGTTTGTCGAATGCGTGTGATGTAAAAGAACTCGATAAATCAGCATGGCACTAAAATGACTTCTTTTTTTTTTTTTTTGGCGGTATAAACTGAATCACGTGACACATTATCAATGGCTCCTCATCCGGGCACAACTGGTTTCTTATCCAGGCAACTTTGTCTCCAATGTGGCTGAAGTTTTCGCGTGATAATAAGCCAGGCCATTAAAAGACATTCTTTAAAAATAACAAAGCACACAGACAGAGAAAATGTCTGGATATGGAGATAGGAAAACGTAAGCTATCTCTCTTTGAAAATAGGTATTATGTCCGTAATATTTATCTTATTTTTTTCACCATCATCTTTTTTAAAATTTCATCTCTTTTTTTATGAGACCTGGTGAAACTGAGTCACAAACTCATTTTTTATACCTCAGGCACCAGCTGAGCTGAATCAAACACGCATCCATCTTGGCTGCCGGAGTTGGCGCCACCATAAACTTATTTTATAGTTTATGCTCGATGGACACCGACGAAGCTAAGCTGTTGGGAATTATTTATTATATTCAGAGCTGCAGGTTACTGCCAGGTATTAAAAGCTGTTAATATTTTCAATCAATTGGATGAATTGGGCTTTTAAAATACTACAAAAATATATATATACGAAAAATTTAATTCATCTCCATATATCAAATAAATATGCTAGAGTATATGATGACGCACATAGAAATATATTAAATTATGTTTATTTTACAACCTTGTACTTTGTATACAGATATGTGTATGAGTGTGCTGGATAGATAAATATGTATGATGGGTATATTGGTAAAGATTTATGCTCAATCCGACCCTAAGAGGGTAAAATGACAATATCAGAAGACTACATGAAACAAATGATTCTTTAATTCACCATTTCGCACCTTCAAAGCTTTGTCAAGAAAATGGGGTTTTACAAGATACTGGATGTTTGTATAGTTTGTCTGTGAGTTTGTGGTAGATAGGGTAGGCAGGATATTAATAGATAATGAGTATGGTAGGCTTAGTGCTGGTATGTGTGCCATTGCTCTGGGAAGATCATCTGCTTGGCTTTTGGTCATCAGTGCAGCTGACATTATTAGTTGTCAGATGTTTATAAGAGCTTTTCAATGCATTTTCTCCATGTTCATTTCTATGACGTGGATGTGATGTACGTCGAAATTGTCACCTAGTGCCTTTCCACGCATTGATAATGTATTAGAGTGATAGTATATTTTGAATGTTCTCCTGTGTTCATAGATTCTATAGTTTACTGGTCTTGATGTTTCTCGGATATACACATCTTGGCAATCACGACAAGGTAAGTGCATAAATTCATATCTGAGAGTTGTGTTCCTCCTGTGTTTTTTTGTTATGAAGCCTTATGAAGCCTTTGATTGTCTCAGGAGTGTGTGACCCCCCATGTCTCCAAGTTTGTTGGCGATTGTTATGAATTGTGAATTTGTGGTCAGTGGGATATATCTGTTAAGTGGTGTAGTGAGATTGTTTGTGTTGTTCATGCTGGTGTAGTCTATCTTGTATGCACTTACTTTTATTTTGCAGATGAAATAGATGCAGGGTGGTCCAGAATCTCAAAAGTGTATTCAGTGTAGTTTTCCCCCACTTTCGTATGTTGTGAGGTGCACATCCTAGGGCTCTTAGGTAGAATCCAATTATTATTCCTGATTTGATTTGGGTTTTGTGGTTTGAGTAAATACTGATTAAGTCATTCTTATTTGTAGATTAGCAGTATAAACTGAATTAGAGGAAGGAATCGGGTCTGTGCTCTAATATGAAGAAGTAGAGTACGATGTTTTTTTCTAAATCATTTGTCTAATTTTAGTTTTCCTGTAAGGACAGTTAACCTTTTATTTGGGGTATTGTAGGAGGGTGTCATTCATGTAGCGAAAAATGTGTATTAAAAGGATCCGTGTTCTAAAAATTCTAATTCTTAAAAAAAAAAAAATGGGATACAAGTAGTATGCACGGTGGGGAGCCCATAGGTAAACCGAATTTTCGTTTGTAAAATCGGTTGGTAAAAGAAAAAGAACTATCAATTCGTATTTATGAAAAGTGTGCAAATTTTGATTATTATATTAATGGATAATGTAGCTTTATATTTTTTCAAGTGGACTCTTGTTGAAAATACACATCTATTTTTACTGAAATGTTGGGGTTGAGAGCTCTGACGTCTTTGCTGATCATTAATTCATTGTTGTAAGTAGTTTGTAGTTTGCTGATAATATCATCTGAGTTTCGGAAATCGTGTGGGCAAATATGAAATTTAAGTGATATTTTTTTGTAATAATTATGCATAGATCCGTTGTAAAATTTAATGTTCTTCTGTAGTCTATTGTCAAACCATCTACAAAATGTCATTGCAAACATTTCGTGGTATGTTGCAAGGAGGAAAAAATTGGTGATATTATGTGGTTTATATATATGACAACAAAGTAGGGGAGGTAATTGTGTAACCATGCAAAAAATTTCAATCACTTCCTCTGTAGCTTATTGTCAACCTCTCCATTAAATTTAATAAGAATTAATTCAGAAGTTTTTGCGATATCGTGTGAACAATCTAAAGCGTATAGATGAATGTAATCCAAAACAAAAAAGACAAGCACTATTTTTCAACCAGAAAAAAACAAATCCCTGATCCATCCCTGAAATCTACCACCTCTGTCTTTCCTCATTGTCAACCCTTCAACAAAATCTGATCGAAATTTCATTGAGAGCTTTCGGAAATTGTGTGGACAAATATGAAATTTAAGTCATATTTTGTGTTTGCAAAAATAATTGTACCTTGATCTGCTCTAAAATTTTATAAGTTGTTCCGTAGTGTATTGTCCAACCCTCAGCAAAATGTCATTGCAAACCTTCGGTGGTATGTTTCACCCCATTGTCCACCTTTCCACGAAATCTGATTGGCATTCATTGAGAACTTTCAGAAATATCATGTGAACAGACAAATGAACAGATGAAGAGACAAACGAATTCGACTGAATACATATACCTCATTTCGTGGACGGTGATAAACAATATCACAGCCAGAACTACAATTGAGTAGAGGAGGAATAAAATGATTAAAGTAACGTGAATAATACGGGAAACGAACTAAAAGGCTTTGGTCCCTAAGTAAATATTCCTGATCACGAGTCAGTCATGTGATAATTAGAAGAAACCGTGAAACAAAACTGTCAGTTTATTTCGTCTGTTTCTATGTTTGCCTGTCTTGTTGGCTCACTATCGATTTGCCATGCAAACAGGGCTCACCAATAGAGCTATAGGGCTGAAAATTAGAACATTTACACCTCATTTTGCACAAAAAATTTCCACCCCAAAATAGGGTCTAGAATTCATTGGGTGTTGAATTTTACAATGTAATTCTATGCTCGTTATTCTACGAAAAGCAAAAATAATTTATTCGTGGATCGCCCATTCTTTTTATTTTTTAATTGATCATCCCCAGTACAACATACTACCAAAGGATGTTGGTCGAATGACGGTTTTTACTGAGTGATCAACCAGACCTACCCCTCCGTTTGCGTTCGTGTAAAAATGAACTAAATTGATCAAACATTGTATCTGAAAGGTCTCTTTGCGACTTCTGTTGAAAACAACGAAAGAATGACTTTCCTGTTTCGCACACGGAGTGCATTACACAGGAACTGTCTTGTCACGACAAGAGTCAATACTGAAAGAAACTGATCTAATTTGCTATGATAATCCTGGTTTAACAAAGAAAGACTTGGTCATTAAGTCTCTGTACCTAGCACTGTCGAAAAATGGTTTGTACTGGTTGGTATATTAGTGACCATAATTTGTTCTTCTCTGATCAACAAAGACACGAAATGGAATTGTGGTGAAAGAAAAGTAGAAGCATAGACGAAGAAAATAGTCCAATTATACGACACACAATTGGGTTCTCTATTTAATAAAGAAGCGAACTGAGGACATTTCTCTGTGAAGAAACAGGGAACGAACTGTACTGCACGCGTTATAACTCAATTTACAAGAGCTGCTGTAAGAACCCATATATGCCTGCAGACTAATATTTTGTCCACTCTAAAAGATTGCCATCGAAAATAACTATGAAAGATAATGGATCAAATTACATACATTCTTTGATAAGAAACATACTTTCATTTTTTTTTAATGTATAAGTTTGAATTACCATGCTGATATATTTTCATTCACCCTATAATCCTTATTATAGCAAGGTCGATTGAAGAATTTGACAATCAGCATCAAAGGGTTACCATTAAACATTTTTTGTTTGATTGCTTTTTTTTGTTGTTTTTTTCTTTTTACTTTACACTACCAGATGTACATTGTGTGAAGAAAGCAAAGAAAAAATCGTCTGAAGGAATCTCTAAACATTTCAATTTGCATTCGAAACAAATTGCATGTCCGACAAGGACGCAAGATAGGCTTTTCTTCCAAATACTTCAGTGAGAATAAATGATAAATATTGTGTTGAAAATTAGTTTTCATACGTGAGCAAGAAAAATTGTATCGAGTATCTGTTGTAAATACTGGTTTTTAAAGATGTATATCGACAACAGTAAAACTATGAAAGTTGAAATATTTGATTTTTTTTTTGTTTGTATAAGTAATCTAAAAACCTCACATTTGAATTTAGATGATCCAAAAGAGCGGAAGTCAAGATAGATGATTTATAGAGATTATAAAGGAAAACCTATATTCTATAATTCTTTTTTTTTTTTTTTTTCATTAGATTTCTCAAGAATCACTAAACAGCTCCAAGCTCGACACTGCATTTCCTTATGTGTGGACTAATATAATTGGAGAACGACAATGTTTTAAAATGGTCAGTTGTCAAGTAAGTTATTTGGTGTAGATGGCGTTAGAATCCAAGAATAAGAATGGATAAAAAGTACGAGAAGCAATGTGTTCGAATTTCATCAAACAGCATTGTACTTTCAGCAAAATGGGTTACAATTTCATGAAATGATGAATAGAAGGTTTATCCAGGAAGTATTCAGCTATTTTGGATGTATTGAGAACCGGTTGCGCAGCCCTGACGTAATTTGGTGATCAATCAGAAAGGACTGAACTGTGTATACGTATAGGGACATTTCAAATGAGTTTACTCAGTCGTAAGTGAGACGCCTTTTAATCAGTTTGTGTAATATGTAACTATTGTATCCACAATGAACACTCGAGCAAGCCTCTCTCAAAGTACAGATCTGGCTCACTACGACTTCAAGTGAATTCCCATTGAAAAGGTGGCGATTTCAGATCGTGTAAAACACTAAATAGAAAGTGACACGGTACTTAATGACGATCTCGAAAGAGGACATATTGAAGAGTAGAAAGGACGCAGGTATAAGTGTGTGATGTCCAAACAGGATTACTTTGGAGCGAACTAAGGTATCATCATCCTTGGTATGCTATTCTTTCATTAGATATAACTTAATGTACAATTAATACTTTTTGAAAAGACCTTGTATTTTGAAAAGTGAGTGTTCAGTACATTTTCCGGAATTATTTTCACTGCATTGAAGTGATCAAGTTGTCATTAGATAAAGTATCTCTGAAGATAAAGCATCGACAGGAACTTCTCTAGATAATATTAGAGACTGCCTTCTCGTCGAGGTCAATGTGATATCAATTATCACTATCTGGAAGGAGATAATAGAACGCTGTTTACTTTGGCAGACCAGCCTAGAGAGATACATCTACTTAGGACAACACTTCGAACTCAACCTTCTCCCCCTTTTTGCCCAGTATCTTTTCTTATTTTGAAAATCTCTATCATTCAACACCAAAAACTAACGATATATATTTCTAAATACCACTTAAAAACTGAGGAAGCCTCTCTCCCCTGTATTGGTGACACTTTGACTCGAAAGTATCCAAATATTGACTTGTTTCAATACTGGCCTTGTTTCTCGAAAGCAGAGGCGATACAGGAAACTTGAGTGTAATCGAGATCAGAAGACGATGCGCGCTGCATCTATAACAGCTTGCTGCAAAGTAAACACTGAAAGCTATTTTTTCTTTCCGATTTTTGCTATCGTGAAGAGGGTATACAAGTATTTTTTTTCTTTTCATTTCAAACATCTGCAAAAACAGGAAACAAACACTCCTTGACCTTACCAAACCAAATATAACCGTCAACTTAACGGATACAAACATCCCCCTTCCGTTCAAACTAAACAACCAAAAAACAAAGGAATATCCACAGTCTCTTCTTAAGCATTGAAATTTTCTCCGTGAACCGCCGAAAATATTTTTGATCTGAAAAAGATGGCTGGCCCCCGTTGAAATCCATCAAAAACGCCCACTGAATAATAATTTTTAAAAAATGAGATGTAACTCCTATCTCTTGAGTTTTTCTCTCCAACTTCCAATTGTCAATTTCATCTACATTCTGTCGGATCACTAAACATCCACAATGTAAACAAACTATATGTCTGTATTTTTTACGTTCAGTCATGAGATATGAGTTGCTTATCGCCTCAGATCAAGTAACTACAAAGCCTCTCAAATCGCTCAATCTCTTCCCTGGCCAGATCAATTTCAAGGCCAATATTACATAGTCTCTAAAAACATTTAAAAATGATTTCATTTGAATCCGCATAACTGACTACATGCTGACTGATATTGTTTTCATTAGCTCATGTTTTAGTTTCTATAACCTTTCAAAGATATAAGGATGTTTTCGCCTCAAAATTTAGAATTACCATTTCATTACCCATCAGTCTAGGACAAAGAACATGATCTCATCATTATTGAATCATTCTGGCCACACGGGTAGCGCGCCCCACCAACCAGCCACGTGGGCTACTGTTTCTCCTCCGTTTGCCTGTCAATGTGTTTGCGTCTCCGTATGCTTTTGATCATATTTTGAGACTGACAATCTTGAAAATTTGTATCAAGTTCACTAATAGACACCGTCTAAAAACTTTTTGCAGGATTTGTTTTCTTACGCATTTTGGACGAATAATAATAAGCCTTACGCTGGTAGTTTTAGATAATTTCAGATAAAAGAACAATTGTTTCCACTAATTTTAGATAATTTTTTAGATGATTTGTCCTAGTATGCGCATGGACTATAGTGGTGCATTTGTGTGAATTACGGTTACCATTATTATTTTTTCAATGAACTAAAGGTAAATTTAATTTTGCCTCGCATACTATCTCCCAATTTGTTATAGCTTGCCTTCTTTTAATTTTAGATGAGATGGAAATGATTAAGGTTTAAATAATATAATTTGACAATGCTATTTGGCTACGAGGAGTTAATTTGCTTCATTTTTGATCACCAGAAATAAAAGAAAAAGATGACAGATTTGTAATCAGCTTAGCTGATTTGATATAATGGACCGGTTAGAGTAAAAAATGGAATTAATTAACTAATTAAATCGATTAAATTGTCAGTTTTAATTATTTTCAAGGAAAAAAAGCGACTTTAATGCCTTCAGGATAGTAATTATAAAGTGAAGAAATTTGTCTTGCAAAAAGCAGTGGACAATATTGAGCAGTTGAGTGATCTTATTAATTTGCTAATTCCAAGACTACGGTGTCTCAGTGATAAAATGTTCGTATTCGGCTCGGTAAGTCATGGTTCAATCCATCACTGTCAAAGTAAAGACTTTTGCAATGGTACTCAATGCCTATCTGGATCGGGGAACCTCTCCCAAAGGGGTTACAATCAAATCATACTGGATACACTGGTTCTCGTAAGATCACCAAAGTTAGGGAAAATCAAGCCTTGATGGGTGAAGTTCTACGGGCCTAGCAAGCTGGAAGTGAGTCTAAAAATAAGTCCCCATGTGTGCATAATCCTGTGACACCCTAGATAAAGGTAGTACAAGCATTGTTACGTTCTGAATGTTTGGACTAGCGTTTCCAATTTTTCACACGTTCCATAAAATTCATCCAACTATGATGGAAGAAGTATATGTGTGAGAGAGAGAGAGAGACAGACAGACAGAGAAACAGAGAGAATGCATGTGAGAGTGTATCTGTGTACTGCGATTACTTAACAACTGTCCATTGTACCAAGTTTATAATTGCCGGATATATTTGTCAGCACACCGGGCTTTGAAGCTGTTTGGTTCAGCGGTCTTCAAGAAATAAGATAAAAATAACTGAAAAATTACAGATTATAGGTCTTTTATCTTAAGTAATGGATCGAGATTCAGATATAACATATCTTAATTGGCAACACCGAGAAAAATCGAACGAACCATTTCGAAGCCGAAGTTCCGTACAACGATTGGGAAATTATTACACATGACAATTATGACCAACTGTCCCACACACCATAAAGCCAGGCCCATTCGAGACATGAACTTTTGGAACGAGTACTACCCTAGTTATATTAAAACTTAATTTGAAAGAGGTGCATGAGGCCAAACGGTTAACGGTCAAATGGAACTGGTGGGTCAGTTTCAGGTTCTGGTTTAGACAGTTTATATTCGTTCTTGGGTAACGTATGAGGTAATCATACGCTGAGACAGCATTAAATATTTTGAACATTAAAACACGCTTCAATCTATTTAATTACAAAGAATATGAGTCAATTACGGAACAAATGAGAGCCGATACGTAGGCCAAGTATTTATTGAATTTAACTACAGAATATGTAAGTAAGGGTAGTGTTCAGAGTAAGTGATAGGATGGGGACTGAGGTTATATAAGTCAATTACGGAATAAATTGAAGTTGCAAACTTTCCATCATTGCAATGGTAGTTTAGCTACTGGAATTCCGAGAGATATGTCTGGAAAAGAGCTGTAGATGTCAAAAATGTTTTACGCCGTCCATACAAATTAGGCGATTTCACGCCGTTCCAATGTATAATAAGCAGATATGAATCCGCTACCGGATGTAAATAGCAATGTAAACTGTGGTTTACAGCCTTGGTCTCTCCAACCCCTTCTAGTAAATAATAGGGTTGACCGGCGGACTTGCTTGTTTCAAACTGTGAGATAGGCCCCGATAACAGACTGGTTCTACTTTTCACGTCGCATGTAGAGTAGATGAGCATCACTAAATAGGTCCGGTTGCCCTGAGAAATGCTATAAACGTGAAATATCGTGAATGGAACCCGGAAGATCTGATGGGTCATGGGTTGGTCTGGCATAGATTGAATTTTCATTGAGATCCACACTGAGTTCAAGAAGTATTCAATATATTGCAAAAATTCAATTCTAACATCCAAAGATTATTATGATACAAACATATATAAATGATAATGAGATATTGGAAATTTATATACAAAAATCGGAAATTTTCAATCCAGATTTTATCGATCCTTTACATTGATTAGTACGTTAAATCACATAGGGAGATTGCAAGACAGCGCATCATATTTTTAAAAACATACAGGAGACAGTTATATCATAGAAAAAAGCATTAGAAAACTCAAATAGCAATGGGCTGGTCATGTTGCAAGAGTGCCAGACAACAGCTTGACATCTCAACTCACAAAATTGACCCTCAGATATCATCAGCGAAACTGTGTCTGAAAAAAAAAGATTCAAGAGTTCTGGCTCGGCGATGTTCATGATGGCGAGTTCTGGCAAATCTTGAAAAGCTACGTATCCAAAGATGGACGCAAATAGGCCGCTGCTGCTGCTGATGATGATGATGATGATGATGATGATGGTGGTGGTGGTGGCGGTGGTGAAAATAAACTTTTGGGAATGTATTGGATACTTTTTGCACTCACTGTGTATGCGCAGCAGTACGGTTGGTAGGTGGAGATACGTACATCAAATTAGCAGAATACGTCAACATGATAGATACTTTTTCGCTAACAATAAACTAGGTTTATAGTCTGGAAGATGATATATATTGAATACAGAATTCCATCATGACAAAAAAGGAATAAACAAAAAAGACAAAAGCCGTAGACAATCGAATATAAAGACACTTCGTACGCTATTCTAAATTGCCAACTTTCGAGAGATTTTATTTTTGTATACACACACATACACACATGTATATGGGACTGGCAAATGTTATCTTGCCCCTATAGGTTTTATTAACTCCCAAGTGGCTGCACTCTAGGGTGTGCAAATTTGTTTATAGGTATAACTTGAATCAGGATTAAGATTGTATAATACAGACCTCAGAGGACTGTCTATGTCAATTTAGAGACAGAAGCTACTTTTTCTACCCTCAACTGCAAAATTGAATCGTTCCAGGTTTTTATAGTTATAGTTGCACAGAAAGAAATTAGGGGACTGAGTTCAAAGTCTGAAACAAAAAATTGAAAACTTTCATTTCAATTTTCTGTGTTTTCAAACTATCATAGCTTTAAACCTTCTAAAAATGTGTCTGTCTTGAGGTTTCAAAAGGGGTTCTATCAAAAAGCTGATTATAATGCTGAAGTGTACCATTATTTCCTTTTTGTCGAAGGAAAATACTGATGTGAAGTTCTCTTTTCTTTTGGAGTTCACGTCCATTAATGCTTTTATAGAATTGAATACTTACTCAGCTATATAAGCCATTTTTTTTGGACAAAAACTCATGACCGTACTACACTCTAAACCAAACCCAGACATTACAATAAAATATGCGCACTATGTAAATCTGATGGTCGGCTTGAATGAGAAAAAAAATTTTAAGGTTTCACGAGGGGCTATGCGGGCCTGCCCAGAAGGTGCGTGCAGGTCTGTCTCGGATTTATCCAAGCTCGACTTGATGGATATTTTAGATATTTTGCCATATATTCCTATACCTATCTATCAACACGATATCTCCAGAAGTTCCTCATGAAATGAAATGTGATTTTATGGAATAGTAAGACACTAGGTGATCAAATTCTGCAGTGGATTCATAATTCTTTTCTGATTGAGAGGTATTTCTGGTTTTCTTTCTCTCTATGTTTCTGTATTCGCTCCTGTTTGTCCATACGATATCACTATGAAATATCGTTTGCTTTCCTGTGTACTTGTATCTGAAGTTTTTCTTCAAAGAACACTGGCTATCGATGCCAGTGAATAATTGATTATTGTTGACATTTGACGCATCAATTGATTGTCTAAAGAAGATATTATCAAATGTGGGGTTTCTCTTATTTTCAATGTATCAGTGCTGTTGGATTTTACAGTAAACGGGTATTGAGAGACATTAAACATTTTTTCGTACATTTCTTTATTTTTAACGGTCTATAAACATGATAACTTTAAAAGTTCCCAAAGAATTGTACTGTAATGTAATAAAAGGGTGAGGCACGTATGAAGGAATCATGGTCGATTTTTTGCTGATGGATCCAAAGATTCGTTTTTGATTGCAAGATATTTTCCCTTCTTTACGCTATATTTTTGTGTTTGTTCCTGTTTGTCCATACGATATCAAAGACATTCTGTGGAGAGGTGAGCTACAGGATACGGAAGAAATAGACAAATTATTCGACGGATTCAGGAACTTACTTTTGG
>OY735239.1:2903804-2913804 GCA_963457665.1 Thysanoteuthis rhombus | reverse complement strand
TAATACATTTCGTAGATTTTAGATATATGTAGAGAATCGATGTGTTTCTGGTTTTGACTTAAATTCAGATGTACATTTGGAAAGAAGTTGGTAACGCTGCCTTTACTAGATCTTCACAAAAGAATATAACTAATGTATATAAGATCCGAATTTTAAGTTTGTTTTTATTCAGTCCTTCGAGTCTTATTTTCCATTATTGGATTTTTGCATTTTCTGAATAGAAAAACACAGCAATGTATCTGTTGTTTACTCAGGTTGTGAGAAGTTATCTTTTACTTCCCAAAAAGCTTGATCTAAGATATTATTTATCGTCATTACTCGTTATAACCATAACCTTTATAATTCAATGAATCAAGTGCTAGTCATACAATGGAAATGGTCAACACCTTTTGGCAGCATGCTGTGTTGAGAGTGATCAATTATTAAAAAAAAGAATCAGGGTGATCAATGAATAAGTTACTTCTGTATTTTGTTACTAAAAAGTATCAATTTTCTAAAAAACAAAATCAATTCGTCAATTTAGCATACATTTACATTGTAAATTTGAACCCTCACTAAAGACCGGTTGGAGAATTAGAAAAAACGAAAAAAAACGTGTTTTGTCGATGTAACATGTAAATGTATAAAAGTTCACCCCTCCAGTTCTATTGATGCAGTCTACATACGCGAAACATACATCGCAAACCACCAGGAAGCACTTAAAAACTGAAGGAAACTAAATAAAAAAATGGAAAAATCTGCTAGCCGTTGGGTTGCACCTAGAAAGGCAAGCTTGCAGAGTTTGAATTTAGCTGGCAGCTTAGTCTTCATTCTCTTTTCATCTGGCTTTCCAGCTAATGATTGTCCGAGTACTGCAATAAAAAGTAACAGAAATAAGATGAAAAATATACAGATGAATATTTATTAATCATTGGCAGCGACCTATCTGATAAATTTAAGAAATATAAACCGTTTTATCCTGTACAGTAGTTCAAATCTAATCGTATACTTCTTTTTATGATCTGCATTGGTTACCATCACCGAATGATGAGCTGATAGTTGCAATAAAAAGCAACCAAAGGTAAGACAAATCTAATACTGGTCAAAAATTAAGAATAATTGAAGACATATCTTCTAAAAATATCAAACATTATCATTCATTGTTCAGTCGTGTACAAATTCACTTACGACCTATGGTAATAGTTACATTTACCTTCCTGGTGATACTTTCATGAATTTTTCGTTTGAGTACACATTCGCTTATGACTTGAAAGAAGCATTTATGTCTGTGTAAGACAAATAGTCCTTTATTGCCATGTTCGTATGTATGTTTCTATGTATATTATTTTTTATTGGGTCTGGGTTTATGCACGATCTATGGAAGTAGTTTTGCTTGTGAAATACAAACGGTATTTCATTGCAAAAAACTTAACGTATATTAGGAATATCTACAAGATCGCTTAAGATCTACACAAGCAGTTATGCTTGAGAAGGTTAAATTGTCCTTTAATGTGATGTGTTCATATATTTTCTATTTGATCGAATGTAGGGTCGCTTACAGCCGATAAAAACAGCTCAATTCGTCAAAGACAAATGGTTTTTCATTCTGATATTTTCATCCATTTTTTTCGGACGAGGTCGCTTACGACCTATGGAAGTACTTGAGAATGTGAAGCACAAATGTTCTATCATTGCAAGGTTTTTATCTGTTTCATTTTTATTTACAACGTCGCTTACGACCAATTGGATTACTTTTGGGGGGAAAGATAAATGGTCGTTCATTATGATGTTTCAAGTATTTATTGCTAAGTACTTGGGACTCAAAACCGATAAAATCACTTGTGCATGGTTAAGTCAAACGGTCCACAATTAAGGCATTTAATCAAGGTGGTTTACGAAATAAAAAAAGCAGTTGTGTCCATAAAAGGCAAAATATCCCTCAAAGACCTGTGTTCTTCTCAGCTGAATCCAACTCTGGACGAACATCGACGAACTAGCAAAAAAAAAAACAAAGTAAAAGCAGAACAGTGGGCTCAAACAAAGAAAATGTTATTCACACCATAGATACGTAGGTAGGTCATGAAGAATAAGATGTTTATTTGATTTTTATAACGGCAATTTCTTCTTATTTTATGCTGATGTAACAGTGTAAGTCTATGTTGTCCATAAAAAGATAGCAAAATACATCCAAAATGTGTTAGCAGTTTTGATTCCCTAAAATAAAAGAAGAGAAGAACTGGTTAATGTTAGCATCGTAGATGAGTTGTAGAGGCTGCACGTAGGAATATGAGCCAGAGAGAGAAAGTGGTTCGGTCAGCAAGATTTTGATAACACCTGTCGATCAAACAAGTTTGTAAACTGTTCCCGGATCGGCTGATGGTTCCAAACAAAAGACCTTTGGGATTTAAGTGGAAAAAACTGTATATTTGACTTTAGTCGAGCAGTCGACGGATGACACTCGAGGTAGTCAGATCAGCCATGGGGGGCTGGGGCAGAAGGTTCACGGGGCAGACCCTGGGCCCAAGACAAAAATTTAAAAAAAAGAGAAATTCAAAAACAAGAACGAATCTTACAATAGAAACCAACGTCTCGTTGTTTTGAAAGTAAATTCAACTTTTAACTGCAATAAATTTAATTTTAAATTTTAACTTTTAACTGCAATGAATACTTGAGCCATGTCGCTTCAATTTTATTTTTGGGGTTTGATCACGTGATTTTTGATTCAATGAAACCCTTGAACGTTTCAGCTATCAAATTATTCACCTTGACTGACTGTCAAACAAGGCTTCTGATACGTTTGTGCTTAATTTGTACTTCTTTCTGCGATTGATACTATGCTTGGAGATTTGGTACGTTCTAGAAATTACACTTCCAAAATTATATTCCATATAATAGTCAATTGGAATATCCGAACTTATTTCATTCTTTTCTTAAAAGGCACTCATAAATTTGACTCATAAAAATAGCTACGGTAATACAACTAACAAGCATGGAGTCACTAGGAAGACGACCACCATTATTACTATGAGTACTAGTGATGAATGTACCTTTGTAACAAGTGGTAGTAATTGATTCGTTGTAATTGGTATTTGATATGTTTTTTCAATTGGTACTTTTATGAACGATTTGGTACGTTTTGGTGGAGCTTTTGGTAGATTTTCATAAAGCTCTAAACCAACCCTGCTCCTGAAATAACAATGGCTGATACAATAGACCGTCGACTGGGATTTTCGACAATCAATAAAAGACGATACCAACGCTCTTCACTGACAGGCAACAAACTTCTCTTCCTGTATTACACAGAACAAATATTAGGATCATATTTTCAGTGACATCTCCTACACATACGAAGTAATTTCTGCCATTATTGATTCGGCACGAGCGGTCTAAATTAAATCTATTGGAATGTGGTTATCACAGAATTGGAAATTACGTAAAAACACTGGGAAGCCATATTTGCAATCAACATTGCTATTTAAACGAGCGATGTATGCAAGTTAACGTGTTTTACTGCCAGTTCATCTAATATTTGCCGAACTGTTCACGATAGACGGAGCTCTGTGGTGAAGACGATACATAATTTGATGGAAAAGAATATTTCTAAATCGAATTTTCTGTTAAAATTATTGCTAAGTGTGAGCAAGAGCGAACGGCATATTAGGGAAAAGTCGTGTTTCTGTTATTTTTCACTCTTTTCTGAAAACGTCAACCAAAACTGTCAACACAGGTTTCTTCAGTATTTGAGTCCGTCTGGATGACTAGTTGTTTATCTATACATAGATGTGTCGTGCATACAAGTAGGAAATTTAAATGTTCAACAGGAACAGTTTTTTTTTAAAATCCTTCCCCCCGCACCAAAAAAAGATTTTAGTGGCACATTCCATTTACAATCTATATTTATGCTAAATTGTGCCCTTAGCTTGTTTATAGCAGCATTCAAAGTTTATTTTTAATTTGTTCAATGCTCACCAAGCAAGAAAAGTGCGAGGAAAGTAATTTATTCATTTGTCACCACTTTTCATTTTTTTTATTGATCACCATTAAGACAGGATGCTGCCAAAATACGTAGGTTACAAGACAGTTCTTATAGGGCAACTACCCAGACTTTTTTTTTCAAGTTCGGTGAAATAGAAACTATCTAATAGAAAATTAGAAAAAAAATACAATGCAAATTTGTTCGGTTCAGTGTTCTTTCAAAACGTTCTTGAAGATGTGTTAAAATTTTCAGGCAAAATTGAACAACTTATGTAAACATTTTTTTCCTTCAAAGGATAAATATCCTGCAGTTTGATTTCAAATAATGTGGCTTACCTAGGGCAATGGAACCCTATTACGCGTCAAAGAACCTTTTCCTCTGTGCAGTGTCATCTTTTTGGATAGACATATAGCTGCTGCACTGCATTCTGCTTAATCTCGCCCACGGTCTAAAATCTTCCCTGATATCAGAGGGGAACCATACGTAAGAAAATAGAGACTGACGGATATCGGGGATGCGATGTTCTGCAAAAAAAAAAGGAAAAGAAAGGAAAACTACTCCAGAGACGCGAAAAATGTCTTGATCGGTCATTGTAAATGTGAGCGTTATTATCATTATTATTATTATTATTATTATTATTATTATTATTAGGAATCTCACATCAGTTGCCTGGTGGTAACTGCTGGAGTATGAATGACAGCAAGTCTCCTCAAGTCTCCAGCCCTCCTCTTCTAGTACTCATAGGTCGCAGTAATTCTACGATTTACAGTTTCACACCGGTTGCCCAGTGGTTATCGCTGAAGGCTGAGAGACAATAAGTCTCCTCGGGTCTTCAGCTAACGTCTCCCCTCTCTTTAGTATATCATGACAGAGCTACAATTTGTTGCAGTACTTATATCTCTAGAACCTTCCTCAGTATCCATGCAGTTCTCAGGAGTGCTGTGGTCTGTACGGTCTCTATCCTTCCCCTAATCCCGATCTCCTCCAGTCTCACCCTCAGCGTTTTGGGGACGGTTCCTAGTGCGCCCACTATGACCGGTACTACCCTGGTTTTCATGTTCCACATCTTCCTTAACTCTCTTGCTAGGTCTTGGTATTTTTCCCTTTTTTTACCCTCCTTCTTTTTTACTCTATGTTCTGCAGGCACAGCAACGTCTACTATTTGGCAGGCCTTCCTTTTTTTGTCAACTATTACTAAGTCCAGTCTTCTTGCCTGAATGAGGTGGTCAGTTTGGATGTCAAAGTCCCAGAGTAGTTTGTGGTTGTCATTCTTCAAACCTGCCTCTGGCTTGTGCTGATACCACTTTTCCACATGGTTGAATCCCATTTGTTTGTTTATTATTTCAAATCTCACACCAGTTGCCCGGTGGTAACTGCTGGAGTTTGAATGACAGCAAGTCTCCTCAAGTCTCCAGCCGTCCTCTCGTAGTACTCATACGTCGCAGTAATACTGCGATTTACAGTTTCACACCAGTTGTCCAGCGGTTATCATTGAAGGCTGAGAGACAATAAGTCTCCTCAAGTCTTCAGCTAAAGTCTCCGTTCTCCTTCGCCTATCATGTCAGTGCTACAATCTGAGTTTCCGCTTTCATTTCCCTTCTTCTGTTGGGTCACTATTGACAGTTAGCCTTGCAGTCCTTATATTTCTAGCACTTTCCTCAGTATCCGTGCAGTTCCCAGTCGTGCTGTGGTCTGTACAGTCTCAATCCTTCCCCTAATCCCGATCTTCTCCAGTCTCACCCTCAGCGTTTTGGGGACAGTTCCTAGTGCGCCCACTATGACCGGTACTACCCTGGGTTTCATGTTTCACATCTTCCTCAATTCTCTTGGTACGTTCTGGCATTTTTCCCGTTTTTCTTTCTCCTTCTTTTTTTACTCTATGGTCTCCAGGTACAGCCACGTCTACTATTTGGTAGGTGTTCCTTTTCTTGTCTACAATTACCAAGTCCGGTCTTCTTGCCTTGATGAGGTGGTCAGTATGGAAGTCAAAGTCCCTGAGTAGTTTGTGGTTGTCATTCTCCAAGACTGCCTCTGGTATTATCATTATTATTATTATTATTTGCAATCTCAAAGTTGCCTGGAGGTTACTGCTTAAGGTTGAGTGACAGCTAGTCTTCTCGAGTATCTAGCCCCCCTCTCCTCATTCTCATAGACCACAGTAATTCTGTGGTTTACAGTTTCACTGCTGAGGGCTGAGTGACAATAAGTGTCTTCAGATATTCAGCCAATGTCTCTTATTTCCCTAGCCTATCATGCCAGTGCTGTGGTTCACATTTCCGCTTTCATTTTCCTCCCTCTGTTAGGCCATTACTTACATTTCGTGTTGCAGTCCTTCTAGCACTTTCCTAAGTATCCGTGTGGTTCCTAGCAGTGCTGTATACTTTATTATATTATTATTATTACTATTATTATTATTATTATTATTATAATTATTATTATTATTATTATTATTACTACTACTACTAATAATAATAATAATAATGATAATAATGATAATAATAATAATAATAGTAGTGGTAGTACAAACATGTAATAGGTACATATGCAACTTAGTTTACTCATCTGTTCATGTTCCTGATATAAGGTAATGTTCGTTGTGGACTCGCCGTATTCCGATACATTCATAAACAATGTATGACATGGAATGGACTAAAAGGTGATATTCTTTTGTAATAACAACGATTATAACATGAAAATGTTTATGTCTCAAAGAAACACAGTGTTGGTGATGTAGAGAAAAAATGTATCACTTTCTAATGAGAAGAATATGAACACAAATACTAGTTCAATTTTTGTTATAGATTGAAAAGCCTAGTGAATATAAAGACATTTTCATGGAAATTCAATGTTTATTCAATCAAAAAAAGATTAATTTTAAGAGAAATCACAGAGTGATAAAAGGGTTAAAATCGTAATGTAAACAAAACGAATTCGGTCGCAGACGTTTAACTTTTCCTTTTTTTTAACATCTTTTCCCATTCTTTCCACACACACAAAAAAAAACGACTTAAAATGTTGTTTTGTTGTTTGTTTAATTGTACAGCAACAATTATTATTATTAGAAAAAGAGTTTTGTAAGAAAAATCTCGACTGATTTCATGTGATGTTAAAATTCATACATTCAGTGTCTGGTCTAGAAATACGTTATACCATAAATTTTGTACATTAAACTATTATTAGACTCTTCTTTATATTTAAGTTAACTACGACACGGACTTCTGTCTCTTTACTGTCAATCCATACACAGCCAAAATAACATGTATTTGCCGGGTATTATTATTATTATTATTATTATTATTATTATTATTATTATTATCATCATCATCATCATCATCATCATCATCATCATAATAATAATAATAAGAAGAAGAAGAAGAAGAAGAAGAATGCATGAATATTAGGGTAGTATCAATAATAGTAGGGACACTGGGAACAAGATAAGAGGAAGGATCGAGACTATGCTGACCACAAAATGTTTCAAGTAACGAAATTAATAATGCCACATATTTCTTGAACAGCGTGATTTTCTTGGTTTTCTGTCCTTAATTATGTACTGTTCCACTTGAAGGCGATAGTTTAACTGATGGAGACATCTACATCCATCATTTGAAACAATTGCCTCTCCCACAATAACGTTTTCTTTTTTTAGTTCCTTCCTGAAACAAATTATCGGATAGAATCCTATCACAATTAACCCTTGCACTTTGGAAGTTTGCATAATGTCACCTTTTTGCTTTTACGGAAAAAGCAATATGTGAAGGTCGTGCTCACCTTTTGTTTTACGGCAAGCCCATTATAAAGGCGGCACCCACTCTCTCTGTATATATACTGTACCTTTAACCACCATAACCTCTAATGACTCACCCTGACATGTAATCCTCACCATTTTTCTGAAGATGCTAAAAAATTTCCCATTAATGGATAAGTGGCAATTGCTTCTCTGCTCCAAACTATCTCGGATTGCGAAAAAAGCCTTTTCAGGAACGCTCGACATTTGGATAGCGGAGAAACATGTAAAAGCAGGATTTTTTTTTTACAGATAATATCGAATATACGAATGGAAGATGGACAGGTCTGGTTAGTAGCCCAATAGAAACCTTATCGTGATCAACGTATTTTGGAAGCATTTCAGTTCAGGCGTGATCAATCGGAATGAATTAGAAAAGGGGGTGATCAATAAGTAAGTTAGTCCTCTTGCATTTTGTGCAGTGGTATTCACTAAAAAAAATTCTGAATTTTTCAAAAAAGCTTGCATGAACATTGTCAGCCACAAACTAAAGGGACAATTAGGCGTGTACTTACATCGAAACTTCGACCCCCACTAAAAAAAAAGAAAACTTGAAATTGAAAAAAGTTGCTATGGACACAGTGATGGGTAAATAATTAGATCCTCGGACAACTACCTCGATTAGTGCAGTTTTTACTACGAATAGGGATGGAATAGGGTTGCCATACGTACTTCTCGATTTCCATTTTTTTATTCAGCATGTACTAACCGTAACATCAGCTGTATACCTAGTTCCCAGAACCCAATCTTGACATATACCTAGTTTCCAGAACCCAGCCTAACCATATACATAGTTTCCACGACTCAATCTTACCATGCATCTAGTTCTCAGAATCCAATTTTGCCATATACCCACTTTCAAAAACCCAGCCTTACTATATGCCCAGTTCCCGAAACCTAGCCTTAACCGATACCTGGTTTCCCAGACCAAGACTTGCTATATACCTAGTTCCCAGAACCCTTTCTTATCATATACTTAATTCCCTCAACCAAGACTTGCCATATACCTACTTCCCGGAACCCCTTCAAGTCAAAACCTAGTTCCAAAAACAGCACTTGCCAAAAAAAAAAAAACAACACTTTGCCATACACCTAGTTTTCAGAACCCCACCTTTCCGTATACCTAGTTCCAAGAACCCCACCTCACCGTATACCAAGTTCCCAGAACCAATTTACATCACTGCAAACCATATTCTTGCTTCAATAGATAATCATTTCCCTATCGAACCAAACGAAGTACTGATGGTTGTAAAGCGTGCAAATAACGATTAGGCCTATTGGCTTCTCTACCCACATAGACAATCCCCCGCCAAGAACGACTGGGTGTCTTTGTCATTGGCCAAGCCTGGGGGTAACGGGTGACAGGGTTTGAGTGGGTTACCACGGAATTCATTGTGAGCAGACTAACAATCCCGATCGTTCAAAATAGAAAGAAGTCTACAAGAAAAGGAGGGGAGGCGATTACCAATCGAGATAAAATTCGATGCAATTGCGTCTCTTGTAATAACTCAGTCGTTATATATATATATATATATATATATATATATATATATATATATATATATATATATATATATATATATATATATATATATATATATTCTCTGTTTGTCTGATATTATTTCTGAATAAATAATTGTTGCTTCAGCAATACGTGAAATTAATGACAGCATTGGGAGTTTTGTTTTCAATCATTGAAATTTTATTATACACGTTCTGGATTTCTTCTAATACAAATAATATGAGGAAAGGGTTTATGGCTGGATTTTTTTGTATTGTGTGTTATTTTATGAGCTTATTTCTGCTGTATAAGCTGTAATAGGTAAGTGTGTGGATAAGTTTGGCTGTAATGGAAGTATGTGTACCAGGTTTAGAGAAATTTGGAGCTTGGTTTAGAATAAACACTGGAAGAACACGTCTCTAGTCGAATCGTGGGTAAGTGGGTGGGTATTTCTTATTACGAGTATGAACCCGAATGAAAAAGAATTTGCGGAAGACATTATTTTTCATTTTAATCAATAAGTCCTACTCATTCAGCGTGAACGTATGATTTGAGAAAAACAATGTAGGATTTACAATAAAACTGACACTTCCTATCCGTTGCACAGCCGTCCTTCGTGCAAAACTACTGCTTTGAAGTACCTTGTGCATTTTTTGGTAATGGGGTTGGGGTTGTCTTTTGTAATCATCTTCAGACAGAGTTTTGTTTTTTTTGAAAATGGATTGCTAATGGCCTCACTAAGGACGCAAAGTAGTCC
>OY735239.1:2876304-2901304 GCA_963457665.1 Thysanoteuthis rhombus | reverse complement strand
ATATTCTTATGCCTTGAAGATTTTTCAAGTAATGGCTATATCGATATATTTTGGTTCTTATAATTTGCACCCGCAACTCTTGGGATTTTATCAATTTATTCTATTATCAGTTTGTTTGTTTCCCCTATTTCTTTGTCGTTTATTTTTCATTTCTGATCAGCTAGACAGGTTAATCATGTGAGTGTCAGTATGTATTTTTAATTTGTTTTTTCTTGTCCAGCTACGGTATTTATACCGGTTTCATGCGTTAGTCTGGGCTTTTCTCTCTATTCATCTCAACATCCTATGTCTTTTCATATTATAGTGTTTTATCAAAAATTATTAGAATATTATTCTGATTTAGTTGAAATAGAGGATAAATGTATACAAAATGTGATTATATAATATAAGGAAAAACATATGTGAGTATATGTGAAAATCAGGTGAGAAAAAAGGTTGACAGGGGAGGAAAAAGTGAGGAGAGATAAAAGGGATACGTGAAGAAAAAAAAAGAAGAGAGGAAAGAAAGAGGAAAAGGAAAGATATCTGGGAAGTTTTATGTTGGTTATATTTGAATAAACACTAAAAATATGAGAGAAAAATATAATTATTTAATTACTCAATATCTAATATTCAATGATTTGATTATGATATCATGTCATGATATCCTGAAAGATAAGACAGAAAATAAAGTATACATCGGGTAAAGATTGGGAATTACATGTTATCTTGAAATTTGTTGTGAGTTTTGATTAATAAATTGGAATCGAAAAAATATAGAGTTCAATCATATGGTACCATGCTTTTTTTTATATCAGATTCTGCAGGATTATGCACGTCCAATTATAGAAATTCTATGTTCTCTTCTGAATATGAAATATGTATCTGAGTATATTTTACATTTTATGAGCATGTAATGTTATTCTTATGATGAAAAACATATAATGGGTTATTGATGTAATGTCTTTTATGGATGGTTAATGGGGTTATAATTATCAGGATTATAGTTGGCTTTTTAGATTGTGTTATATTGTGTTTACAAGATAAAAAAAAACGAGATATATTTATGACGCAAATACAGTGCATTCAGTTGGTAGAAACATGATAAAATTATGATAAAACGATCAGAAGAGTGGGGATATTGAATAAGGAAAATGATGCAGGCGAAATACGAGTCAATCGTTGTAGTTATTGTGTTTTTTTGCATATTCAAGTAAATAATTGTTTCCATGTCAGCACTTGAACATTATTTTTTATTGAGTTGTTCACCAGGTTCTTTGTAGTGCGTGATACTTATCTTCTTTTTTTTTTCAAATATTGAAGCTACCTTGTATTATTTTGTGGATGTGCCTCTATGGCTATATCTCATTTCATGATTGGGGTTTGTTATCTTCTTTTAGTTTCTTCATGTAAGTATTTATCCATATATATATATATATATATATATATATATATATATATATATAGTACAAATCTGTAATTCAATATACGATGTGTGAGGGGTTTATTTAATGGAAGTGCTCCATGTAAAACATTCAGTTTGAGTAGAGCTCTAAGGATTGTTGAGAATACACGTGAACGCTTATGTTTGTTCGCTTCGGGCTTCTCATGGCAAATGATCTGATCTTTCACATTTTCTATTTCGTAAGTCTGAAGTCTAAAGGTGACAATTTCCAAGTTTTCATATAAACATAGGTAGCACAGAGTTTCAATGTTATAGCATGTGTGAGATGTTCTGATATTTTCCATTTTACTGTGAGAGTGTAATTAATATCCTTGAGCTCCCAGCAATGTGTGGGTAGAGATCTACTGTTTTATGTATTTGATTTGAAAAAGATGAAATATGATTAACTAATCCTAATTCAACAGGTATTTTTTTCATAATGGTTCACATATGATTTTTGATCGAGCTTTCATTCAGACTACACACTCGTTTCTCTGAGCCTATAATTGATATAAGTGGATAAATCATTATTTTGTAAGTTTTAAGTATATTATCGAACCATATAAAGTAGGTTTGGGTGGAGATCGCATGTGATGAATAGGCCATTCATTGCAACTAAGATGAACACACATATAATTAATCAATATGCTAATGCCTTCTGTCACGCTAAAGGATGCAACAAAAGTTTGAAGATGGAATTTTATGTTCTAACGGCGTAGTAAAAATGTAAAAATTTGAAGAACAATAAAAAAAGAGTATTGACAACAAAAACAAGAAACTATTACAAAAATGTTTATTTTCAACAGAGCATTATTCTTGAGTCCCAATGCTATGTAAATTTCTATCATCTGCATGTTTAAAATGGAATGTGTTTAACTATATATTTCATACATGATCGCATTTTTGACGTCACTGGTAAACTTATATACATATATATGGAATCCCCTCTACTAATTTGTTTCATGCTTCTCAGTAATTTTCAATTGATTATCTTATATATATATATATATATATATATATATATATATATAAGATAATCAATTGAAAATTACTGAGAAGCGTGAAACAAATTAGTAGAGGGGATTCCATATATATGTATATAAGTTTACCAGTGACGTCAAAAATGCGATCATGTATGAAATATATAGTTAAACACATTCCATTTTAAACATGCAGATGATAGAAATTTACATAGCATTGGGACTCAAGAATAATATATATATATATATATATATATATATAAATATATTTTCGCCGTTTGTTAAATCTGTTCATTATTCCAGGTTTGAAAAATAACAGAGGAGCATGAAGCAAACTTGTTGTGAGGTTTCCATAAGTATACAATTATTCTAACTGTATCTTCTCGGAAATTTTGAGTACTGCTATCATAAATAAAACTTCATACGATATATATACATATATTTGTTCGTGCACGTTGTAAGGAATCCTGATCCTATGCACATAAATGAACACATCTGAATAAACTTTTGTTTTCGAATTTACAATGCGCTTCTGTGTTTTTAGCTCAGTTCTACACCTCTTGTCTCACTGGAATGTACACTATGCATATCTTCAGGCAAATTACGGAGCCACATATGCCTTTATGCTTTATATCAATGACAATTGCAAATTCTAATTCAGAGCCAGAAGCTATTCAAATTCTCTTGCTATGATAGTCATAGCCTTCTGCGCAAAGTGGCAGAAAACAATTATTAATGTTACATTAGCTGCCAATGAACAAGGAACGCTCCAAGTGCAGGTCATGTAGTGCACGTAAGGTTGGAATACCCTAGGAAATGTTGGAATCTTACAGTACATTTCAAATTACTTTTGAATTTGGGAGATAGATCTTAGCTACGATAGAACAAATGCGAATAACAATTACATTCTGTTGCTTCTACGACTCAAAAGAAAAATCAGGAACTGGAATCTTCAAACGTTTTATACGTTTTATCCATAGCCCTGTGGAACCGAGTTTTATCTATTTATTTATTCATTCATTTATTTTGCATTCAACCTGTACTATGAATGCCAAAATCTCTTTCTTTCTGACCAAATCGAGAAAAAGGTTCAGAACGTTCAAAAGAAATACTAGGATCTAAGAGCGGGCAAAGAACTGGGATTATCATCTCTTTCTCGTCGCACTCAGTTTTAATCAGTAAATAGGAAGAAAGGAAGGGAGAGACGTAATGCTACTGAAACGTCATGAAAAGAACATCTATTTCGATCTATTTCTACCAGCTGCTATGGTCATAATAGAATGTACAAGGTCTGCATTTAAGTATTTCAAAAAGCCAAGAATGGCCAAAAGCGACCAAAATTGCTATTTTCTATGATAATAGAGAATAATACTCACCGAATATTTCCATATTACCAAATTTCACAACTGATTCAGAAAAACACTAATTTTTCTTTTCTCTTCTTTATACCCATTCCCTTACTATCAATACAATTGGTGGTCGCATCGTAAAACTTATGATTATTTTAACCAATCAACAGGTGAGAAATAGTTCTATTAAGGAGCAAACGTTGACAAACGCTTCCAAAATTATGTACACAACGTTGAACGTTTTCAACAGTTTCTGTCCTTTTTCTCGTTTCCTTTATATCCATATTTGGGTGAATGAACCACCAAAATTGATAATATAATCATTGAATAATTTTTTTGTTGGCTTCCCATGCCTAGAAAAGTCAGGATTTAAAGGGAAAAAATTTTAACGCTGCATGTACATTTTCAGGCCACAAACCCCAATGGCGTGGCCTGTACTTGCAGCACACACATGAATACGTAGCCAGCAAGATTTATTTAAAAACTAAAGAAACCTTGACAGTGTATCGATAGTTTGGTTGACACTTACCGTTGCTAAATAAGTGACACTTTTACTGATGAAAATATCTTTATATATGAAGACTGGATGGCCGGTTCCTAGATTCGCCCACCAAAGTCTCCATCGATCTAGACAAACAGGATAACCAAGGTACATTCGATTCATGCCTGATTTTGTAATTATTGAAGAAGTATTATAAACGCTGATTAGAAACCACCAGCCAGAACTGGCACCAAAATTGTCAACGTACGTTTCTTCAGTTTTTAATTGCTTCTAGCTGGCTGACTGGCCCCGCCAATACAGCTCGAAACCCCCTCATAATGTTCAGAAAATGTTTGCTTCTTAATCGAAAATTTCGCCGAAATAAGTTTCTTGTGAGACGTTTCAATTTACAAAGTAATCTTATACTAAATCTGTTCTTTAGTATGTATCCGGCAGCATTTACGCTTGTTTGTTTTGTTTTTTCTTTCCAAGAAATCAGATTTTTTTTATTGATCACCATCTAACCGAAGTGAATATAAATAACATTCATTGATTACGCGTTCTTTCGATTTTCTTATTGATCACCCAAACACGGTATGGAACCAAAAGACGTTGGCTCCGTGACTGTTTCTTTTGATGGACTAACCAGGACTGTCTGTGTTTTATTGGGAAACCTCGCAAGCCATATGCACGTCTAATCAATATAAGCCTTAGTTTTAATTCTTATCAATTGTCTGGAAGCGCTTGTCTGCATCCTTCACTAAATAAATTGAAAAGTAGTTCACATAATACAGAACCCACTTATCGGAATTTACTTGACCGAACTTTGGCAAATAGCCACGTTATTTAACCCATTAACTATCATTGATGGGTTGTTCCATCATTATGGTTCTGTAGCTGATAGCTAATTCAATCGAAAAATTCCCTTTTATTGTAATTAATGGTAACTCATTCCTATCCGTGAGTTAGGGCTTTTGTATCCAAATCACTGGAATGGACCAGGGGTTTTATTTCACAACGGATAACTATAAATCTTCAACACCTGTCGACGTTATTGGGTTAGGATTTTCTCCGTCTCTGACATCGTTTACCCTCTTTTTCTCTCTCTTTCCCCCTCTCTCTCTTCTTCTTCTTTTTCTTTTTTTTTCCCCATGAGATAATGTTACCCATGATAGAAAACAATAATCATCGAAGGTGACAATAGGTCCAATCCTTCCTCATATATGCGTGTTTTGCCATGTTCCAGAGCGTCTGGTCGAACCGTTTTGTCTACAACTTGAAGATCGGTATCTGTATTTCACTAGAATCCTTCTAGATATGTTTTTACTTTTTTTAAATTTCTTCTTTTGGTAAGGAAGTTTCGTTTCTAATCTCGAGGGGTAGGCTTTATTTTGACCGTTTTATAAACATATTTTTTTTGTTTATGTTATTTTAGATGTTTTCCAGTGTTAAACGGTAGTGACGTCATAAATAGATTTATTCCTCGATGGTACACGCTTTACAAACCTTTGAATTTCGATGTTATTTCTGCACTAGAGTTGGAGACTGAAAAACAGTCACAAAATGCAATTCTCAAAACCTGGATGGAATTATTTCCCTGGAAAGCAAGAGATATAATCGAACAAAACTGCAAATTTTTCTCGTTCAATTAGGTTCATGCTGAATATCATTGTTAGAGACAGTTAACCAAAACTCCTGCAATAACAGTGAACAAACGTGCCTTCGATTTTGAAGGGGGTCTGGCTGGTTGGCTGACTTTCTATGTATGGGTTACACATACAATTAACATCAAGTCGAACGATTGTTTACCTTTAAGTTTCATTAGTCATCATCATTATCATCATTATCATCAGTTTTTTAACGTACGTCGTTGGACATCGACCTTCCTCAGGATCCACCAAATTTTTCTATCATGGGCGTTGCAGAGCCAGTATTTTCTCTCCATCTCGTTTTTTGTCCGCCTCAGTTTCACATGTAATCTCTGGGTATCCATGTTATGTCGTGATGTCCATCGGCTGTTTTCCATTCTCGCAACATGACCAGCCCATTGCATTTTGAGTTTTCTAATGGATTCTATGATGTTTCTGACCCCCGTCTTCTTTCTGATATATTGTGCTGTATTGTGATCTCTCCATGTGAGGTTGAGCGTGATTCTCTAATGCTCACGCTGCATGCTTCCCAGTTTGCAGGTTTGTCTCTTGGTTAAGTTCCATGTTTCAGTTCCATAAGGGGCAATGCATTGGTTGTATACCCTTCTTTTTAGCTCATCATCCTTTAATGTCTATCGTTGGGCATGAGGCTTCGGCAGGGTTTATTGTTGTAAGTGTAAAACAATGAGAATGTTGGGTTTTACCCTACCCCGTTCGTTCATGGAGTATTTCCAGCGGTAGAATGATCTTACCCTAGCAGCCAAGAGGCTCCACCAACAACGTAGAACGTACTCGGTACTTCCCAAAAACGCCTTCACAGCTCGTAAGCTTTTCAATTACATCTGTTTAAGGGTGATTAGGAATATCGACACGCTATTTTGAGAATTCTTAACAGTGACGTTTACCCTCACCCGTGTAAGGGAGATAATTTGTTCAACGGAAGTAAATGTTAGGACCATTTCTCTATATTCGATAAGCATTTATTTCACATTTGTTGGTATTTCATTTATAATACCATCATATCAATTAATTAGTTGCAAAACTTGAATATATTATGTTGCAAATAATTGAACGTGGATTATTAAGATAATTGAGCTTATATATCAAGGAAAATCTGTATATTTCTGAACATATTTGTTTCCCTTGGCTCAAAACACGAACACGATAGACGTACCTCTCAAATGATTATTGAATGTGGACAACGCAGGCGATTCAAAAACTCAAAGGAACTACTTCTAAGGGGAGACAGGTATCTGCAGTGAGTAAAGTCTTAAATTTCTTAGTGCAAGTTTTATTCGCAAGAAATGTTCACCACCAGAAGGAACACTAATTACATGTTAAGCTATTCGTATATTTAAAGTATCATCCTAGCATGACTAACAGAAGAGACATATCACAGCATTATATGTAAGTGTGCACACATTGACGCTCTAAATAATAGAATGACGATATATGTACATATATATATCTCTATGTGTGTGCTTATATATATATATATATATATATATATATATATATATATATATATATATCATTGTGTCATCCACAGATAGCTATTTCGATGTATTATATCTCTTCAGTGTGGCTATAGACTATATATATATATATATATATATATATATATATATATATATATATATATATGTATATATATATATATATATATATATATATATATATATATATATATATATATATATATATATATACTATCAGTAAACAGACAATCTATCTGACAGCAACCCGAGCGGCCTTGGATCGTGTGAAGAAATTAAGAAATTAGGCTCATTCATGGGAATAGAACCCGTGCCAATCTTTGAAGTAGCCTTATACACAAGGCCTGCAGTTACCACTGAGTTAACAACACCTTCATAACAAGTCAAGAGTTTGAATGCACAATCCAAGGCCACTTGTTTCGTTACCAAAGGGAAATCGGCGCCGAGCAAAAATTTGGTTCCTACAAGAACGTCTACATAGTTCTCATACGCACACACATATACACACAGACGCATATATATATATATATATATATATATATATATATATATATATATACACATATATATATATTTATATATATATATATATACATACATGTATATATATATATGTGTATATATATATATATGTATATATATATATATATATATATATATATATGTGTATATATATATATATATATATATATATATATATATATATATATATATATATATATATATGCTTTACTTGATAGGTAAAATTATATGAAAAAAACATTTGACGCAAGCTAAATTATGTTATACGATATTGAAAAATTAAGTTCAAAGTTGCGGATTCTCCATAGAATATCTTAGAAGAGAATCGGCTCGAAGAAGTTGTTTTCTGTGTGATTAATATTCTTTGAAATGATATCATACATTGGTTTGCACTTCGTCTGAAATCGAAACCGATACGACGGATCTAATATCAACATTGGAGAACATTCAATAGGAATGACTCAAAGATAGTTATGTCCCTTATACTTATTGATCCATCATCGTTAAAAACATTTTAGGGTAATGTACGTGAGTAAGCCTTGTCTCGAAAAAAAAGTTTGTAGTATAATCCAATGTTAATAAACAGTACACCTAAAACCTGATACAAAATAACTAACTTCATGTATGACATTATCTATATGATAAAGGAAAGCGGCGTCTGATCAACCCTGCTGCGGTGCCGAGTTAATACAACTGTTTTGTTATGGTAAACAACTGATGATCCCAACAAAAGACAATCTATACACTGTACAATAACAAAGTATCAGAAAAATAAAGAAAAAAAAATCACTTTTGAAGATTACATAAATTGCATTGACAGATATTGGGAAAAAGGGTGACTTAAGTGACACAAAAAATCTATGGAAATAGTCTTTTTTTTTATGTTTAGTGTTTAAAGCTGGTAAGCTTCCTAGACTTCATGTATATGTATATATATATACAATTTACTTTGGCAACGACTTCTCTTTCAAGCTATAGTCATTTGAGACGGCAGATAGTTTTTGTCGGTTCAACTTTTTATCAATTTTTCTCGTTCACCAATGAGTTTTTTTTTTGTTTTTTGGGGGTTTTTTTTCAGTTTCTGTTCTTGTTACCCAGTACAAGAACAACTCGCTCGCAAACAACAAGAATTAATAAAATCGAACCAGCAAAAAACATCCGTCGTGTTCAATATATATATATATATATATATGTAAATATATATAATGACATTCCCATTGCTTTGTAACATAATTGAATTATCTTTAAAACAACATAAATTTCTGAGGTTTTGACCTTTAGCTAAAAAAAGAAAACGAAGTAAATAACGGATGAATGATAACTGAAAAAGCGGGAAATAGTTTCTTAATTCTATCTTTATTATTCCTCGCCACAAGGTCGTGCACTAGCTAAACTCGGCTCATCTTCAATCTCGTATGCAATTTCCCGAGTAAACAGGACTGTGGCCTCGTTTCTCTTTTCTCCTTTCAATCCTCTCGCTTTTTGTACGTCGTTTTGTTATTGCCCGTTGCTTCTACTCAAATTATTTCATTTTTACGCAATGTGCTTCAAGGTTGTTTACGACGTAAGACGGTCCGCTATTTATGGAGACGATGATTTCACAGTAGGTTGAGTCGCTTTTACAAGATTGACATTGTTATTGTCAGCAAGAGCGGTAGTATGAACAGACAAATGTGTATAAATACGACTACAACAGGTCTGGTTAGTCACTCAATAGAAACCATTTTGTGACCAACGTTTTTTTTAGCAGTAGGTTGTGATAGGGATCAATTAAGAAATGAAGAAAAAGGGGTGATCAATGAATAACATACCTCTCTCAGTCTCTCTTGGGAACTAACCACTAAGAAAGTTTGAATTTCTAATAAACAAAAGGATGACTGATGCTAGTTCACAAACTAAGGGATCCGTTTAGCATGAAATTACATTACAAATTGACCCCACTATTTTGAAAATATCTGAGGAGATTTTTTTAAGTTTTTTTTTAGACACAGTAAGGTATACATGTTTGAATTTGCAGCCCTCTGTTTCTATAGATGCAGCTCGTACGCATTCTACATACGTTGGCAACCAGCCACTTTATCCGACTTAAAGACTGAATAAACTTATGTTGAGATTTTTTATGACAGTTTTAGTTGGCAGTCTCTAATAGCACTGGAGTGTATTTATGAGGGACTTTACTTCAAAGCCAGAGAGAGAAAAGAGACTACTCCCCTAAGGACGAATGCTTTTAAGTGTTTTTGTAAAGGAAGAGAAAGTGGATGATTCTTTTGAAAACGGTAATTCGTTTAAGAAAAAAAAACAAACTCTGAAAGCTTTCGCAAAAAGCTGATTTCTTCAATAGAGAAAAACAGATCGTTCTTTTTGTTCTTGTGAGATAAGAAATTTAAGGGACTTCATACAGAAGTTTTGTCTGATTGTTTCACTTTCACGATATCATAATTAAACAGTAAATACCCATCTGTTTATATGGGTATTACAGTGTCATCCATAATTGAGTATATCTTCATTTTTTCTAAGAAAGTTGATTTTTACGTGAACCAAACATATCAAGTTTTCATCATTCCTAATGGAGCATTTCACAATCAAAACAGATACCGGTCGAAATTTATGACTAAAATCAAAATCAATGGAACTTTGTTCCCCAAAATATTTTTTGAAAAGAATTACTGACTTTTGAACGGCATCATATTCATATTTCAGGCTACAATTTAGAAGAAGATTAACTTTCTATAAAAGAAATTGCAAATGTGCACTTATAAAACACTGTACGTTATTTATGTACATGTGTGCATGTCTGTGGGTTTGATTGGCTAGAAAAGGCAACAATCTCCAGTTATTCTTGAGTTTGCAATTATGATAAACACACCTCAAGGAAATCTTTTTAATAAAGTAAGTTTGTTACCCCCACGACCTGAATTCAGCCATTGCTGTAGCTTTGCGTAATACAAAGAATTGGACTTGAAGATAATGATGGAAGAGGGTCATGGTAAACTTCTGGACTCACGCTTCTCTACAAAGAAATTAGTCCTCAAGGAATTATCGCTATATATATATATATATATATATATATATATATATATATATATATATATATATATATATATACTAAAATATATGTTTATTTATACAATATCCGTATATGAATGATACTGCAATTTTTTCAGGAAACCAGTAAGTTTTTACTCAGTGTAGATATAATTAAATAGAAGGTAAAGGAATGGTTAATCATACAATAGAAACTGTTACATGACCATCATCCTATGGAAGCCTGCCATGTTGGGGGTAATCAATTAAAATATAGGAAAAGGGGGATGATCAATGGATAAGTTTCTTCAGTCACTTATTCTTTGGCAGTGACCACTCAAGTCAAAATATTCAATAAAAAGAACGACCATTTTAGCATAAACTATATTGCAAATTGAATTCCAGACTAAAAACCTTTCTGGTGACAAGTGTATAAAAAACAATTAAAAAATCACTAGATATAGAAAGGTCTACATGTTAAAATGTTGAGAACTCCATCTCTAATAAGGGTAAACTGTACGTGTGATTCATAGCTTGCTCCATGAAATTCTCAAAAGAAGAAAACATCAAACAAACATTCACGTCACGTTGGCAAGTTTCTGGCAGGGTGTGGTCGGACTCCAAGAATGAAAAAACTCCACTAGTGCTAAAAAGTGTAGTATACAACTAATGAAGCTGAGATATGGAGCGTAACCAAAAGATCCACCCTGGAACTGAGAACTGTGCAACGTACAAAGGAGGAAATCGTGCTCAACATGACATGGAGAGATCACAAGACTGCACAGAGGAAAGACGGGAAGCTGATGTATCATAGATCCTATAAAAAATCTTATTTAGCAATGGATTGGTCCTGCTGCAAAAATGTCAGACATGCACTTTCGCCCTGCATTTTTGATTTCGATCGTCGTGTCTTTGTCCCCCAATATGTTTGATGTACATGACATTTGTTGTGCGCTGAACTTAATGACGAGGCCAATTTTCTTGCTTTGCTTGTGTTTTGTTGAATATAGTTTAGAAACAGTGTCATACTACGTGGATATTTTCATGTATACTTATGAGAATTATGGATTTAATAATATTTCTGTTATCATATGGATTACTCTTCTCACCTTACAGAACTGACTGCCATAGTAGTTGAGCATCTCAAGTTGTATGTTCTTTTGCTTATTTTAACGTCATATAATGCCATTTAACCCTATTTTTCGCTAGACATATGATGAGATATTAAACTGTACATAACAATATTGGAAAATAAGATTGTTGGAAAAATCATCACATATCCTACGCTTAAGTCATCAACTAAGCATATATGAACCCTGACCCTGAACCAAGCATATATGTCAGCACCAACCTGGGCCAATAATCAGGTAAAGATTGACATTAAATTTAAACCTCTGTTTGTTTAAGTAAATAATGCAATAGTAACGCTCCTCTGGAAGTTGTGAGTTAAATCTATAGGCCGTGTGGTATGAATATATTCATAATGTCTTAGCGAAGAGGCAGATTGGTATAATTAATGAACTCTGAAAGATGAAAGGGAGACATCGAACAAGACAAGTATAGCAGGATGTTTTTTCGCTTCACGTTGGTGTTAGCAATTTCGACACGTTATCAGGTTCAATGTGTGGCGCCAATTGTGTTTCTGTGAATAGAGGTAAAATCTGTCTAGTTACATTGGCTTTGCTTTTGGCATGCTGCAGACATCAGGGAGCGCTGTGATCCTACCTTGTTTTGTTTATTGAGAAGGTGCAGCTATGGAGAATGGATAGTCTCTACCTAAATATAATTTGAGGGCGACAGGAAACTCCTGTACTCGTGACAAAAATAAGTATAGAATCGAGAATTGCCAAGGATTCAATGAAGAAATTCCACCCGGAAGTCTGTCCGATGTAGGATACATCGAAGGAAGGCCAGAAAGTAGATTGACCAAAAATAACAAAGACGAGAAATCTGGTCCAGATAAATCAACAGATTGATCTCTTTTATTTCGTAAACAACCTTGAAACACATGCGTAGAATGAAATAAAGTAACTGCATGAGGCATTAACACGAGATAATATCAAGGAAGAGTAACACCACAAGGTGTTAACATGAGATCAACTGAAAGAAAAATGGGTATTTTAGTCACTCAATAGAAACTGTGACGTACACAACATGTTAGGCAGCATGCTTTCTGTTTAAATTGGGGGTGATCAATTGAAAAATTGAATAAAAAAAACGTCTGAATTTGAAAAAAAAACTAGTGCAAATGCCACCAGGAACTAACTAAGGGATTTATTTAGCATGATTTTACATTGCAAATTGACTCCTTCCACTGAAATCTATTGGCAGGGTGGGGGTTATAGAATAAAGAAACTCTTTTTTTTCTATTTTCTATACATTATAAAGAGTTACTGTAGGTATTTCAGTCCTCTAGCTCCACTGGTGCTGCCTAACCAACTTAGAAAACTAAAGAAAAATATATTGAGAGTATTGGTGACAGTTTTGGTTGACAGTCTCCCATAAACGAATCGAGAAATGCAAAGAAAAATTTGGAGTATACGTGAACATGCATGCATTTGTGAAAGATTCCCGGTGTTCATGCCTCGTATGTCAGACTGACAAAGCGAACAGAATAGAAAGATCAAAGTAAAATTCGCGGTTTCCGTTTATATTTCAATCACGATTTGCGAAGACGGCATTCTTTATTTGAAGCAGAGAGATTTATTAAGAAAAGGTGTTTATGAGAGTGAATAGGATTCTCTTCTGCAATGCTCATGTATACGTTGGTATGTGGTAAGGCGTATCGGGGTGGAAGAGAGTGGAGGTGAGCTCTTATGTAACTGACAGTTTAGTTGGAACGATATTGAAACTTCTTTAGTTGATGAATAGATAGATAGATAGAAAAGAACATACCTTGATAGATAGGTGAATAGATAAATACATGGAAAGAAGAGGATAAAACTGAGATAGATATAAAGACAAATAGATAGATAGATAGATAGATAGATAGATAGATAGATAGATAGATAGATAGATAGATAAGATCGGTAGGATAAGACTGATGGGTGTAAAAAGATTTGGGTACATGGGAAGACGTATTAATTTACAAGTAGATATGTACAGAATAGATAGAGAGTCATGAGCTACTATCTAAATAAATATCAGAAGTTATTTCTGCTACAATACTGATAGAAGCATTATAACTTCGCACCATTCTCTCCGTGAATCGGTTATGCTATTTTAAGTGAAATCTGTAAGCGATTGGTTGAGCTAAAGGTCTTATAAATGAGACAGATTGGGAGTGATCAAAATCACATTACATTTTTAGATATCGAACGAAATGTGTCAATTTCATACCCATCTAAATGAAGAAAGCAAAAAAGTTGGCCTACAAGTGAACTTCAGCAAAACCAAAAACCATGCGTAGCAATCATATTGAGAATTAGGATATAACTGTCAAAATCAAAGATGCGAAACTGGGGAAAGTAGACAACAAAATCTACCTAAGATAACAAATCTCGATGACACCCATAAAAGAGGAAGGGATCAAGCGAAGAATCACCCTGAGATGGCAAGCCTTCAGCAGAGCGAGCTCAACTTACAAAAACGAGTTGATAGCTATCACCCTAGAAAGAAGAGTATACAACCAATGCATCCTCCCAATAGTCACTTATGGAGCTGAAACATGGAACCTAACCAAGAAACAGACTCGTAAACTGAGAAGCATTCAGCACACATGAGAGAACCATGCTCAACCTCACATTGAAAGATCACAAGAAGGCAAAGTATATAAGCAAAAAAACGGGAGTCTGAGACAACATAGAAGCTATGAAAAAACTTTAATAGCAATAGGCAAGCCATGTTGCAAGAATGACAGACAACCGATGGATATCATGTCTCACAGTATGGATTCCAAGGGATTGCATTCGAAACTGAGGCTGATAGAATACAAGATGGAGAAATGAACTAGACAAATTCATAAAATTCCCATTTGGAAAGTTTATGTCCAACGAAAGACGATAAAATACTGATGATGATGATGACTATGATGATGATGATGGTGACAGTTCCGATGCATGTAATTAAGAAAACTAACTGAGAACCAAAAATAGAATTGCCCTGAGAGCCATGGAAAGAGCAATGCTAGGGATAATTCCAAGAGTTAAAAAAAGATCAACATGGACCAGATAGCAAAATCGATTGAATGATATTGTACAAACAATTAGGCATCAAAAATATTGACAAATTCAGAAAATACTGACTCAGTGACGCCCACGATAGAGAAGTGTGGTCAATCCTGGGGAAGGTCTATGATGACGTTGAACTGAGATTTCATTTAAATCATGTTGAATTATTCGATTGATATTAGATCAATAGATCACGCATATCTCCCAAGTGATTCACTGATAAACACCTTGGAATACGCTGTCAAAATGAAATAATCTATTCCAGTTGTCCCCAATCCATCAGGCTGCAGACCAGTACTGGACCGCAAATCATGTGCTTGAGGGGCACGTAGAAACTATATTATCTAGCTACATTATTTATAGTCCGAATTCTTCCGCTTGGATATTAACGTTAAATTCGTTAGGTGACCCTTCTTAGAAACAAAATTGACTGTATTAGCTACTGTTAAGTTACATACAGTGGACTTGTCACCTATATTCCAGTCGTAATTAACACTCCATATCCGTTGGTTGGTTGACAAGGATATTGTAATCGTTATTCAGGCAAATAGGTCAAAAGCTTAAAGATCTCTGATCTAAGTAACCCCGTGAGATAATAACACACGATCAGACCTGAATTGAATAATGCAAAGGAAAATGTTAGATACGTGTGAACTTGCATGTATTTGTGAAAGGGCTCTGCATTCGACTAAAAGAAAATAAAAGATCAAAGCAAAGTCCATGGTCTTCATTTATGTTTAAAGCACGATTTGTGAGGACAATTATTCTTTATTCGTAGTGGCGTGATTCATTTGGAAAAGATACTTGAAAAGGGAATAAGGTCCTCTACGGTTATGCTCAGGCATGTCCAGATATAGTGCTGGGTAGGTGCATGCATGTACACGTGTGTGAGAAAGAAAGGGGAGTGAATGGGGAGAAAACCTATCTTATGTAACAGGTAACACGATTGTAGGAATTCAGATCAAAGACTTTTGTCAAGACGTTATAGTCAGATGTTTAAATAGGTATGTGGTTGGATACTTAGATATGGATGAATTAGATAGATAGATAGATATGAAGTAACTGATATATATATATATATATATATATATATATATATATATATATATATATATATATATATATCTTTTTGTGTCATACACAGACAGCAATTCAAAGCATTACAACTCTTCAGTGTGGCTGTAGACTATCTATCATCCCATCGAGTACCACGAGGTAGGATCAAAACCTTCGCTTCAGACCCAGAGGCTGGTTTCCTCCCTCTAGTCCACGGAACTGGACGGTCAGTAAGGTTGAATTTAACCGATATACTTATTTAGGCATATATTCCCTGTCCACCAAAGTGCTCAATTCCATGTTGGAAGAGCATTGCACATATATATAAGAAACAGACGGACAGACAGAGAAAGAGAGAGAAATAGATGTATAGACATATAGATGGATAGATAAATACGAACAGACTTATAAAAACAGTTACATTGATAGATAGATGGATAGATAGATAGGATAAGTCTGAGATGGAAAATTAACACCAGACTTTAGATAATCAGTATATATCGATAAATTGATTGATCGATGATGTCACATTGGTTCCTAGAATGATCGGCTGAAAGGATACAAAAATGAATTTCAACTCCGATCAAATGAGAACAATACACCCACTGTCATTCTATAACATCAAGAAAGTCTTACATACAGACATTCAAAGGAGTATGAACGCGCTCATCGCAATAGAGACTTGGAATGCTTGAAAGTAAGCAATAGGGACTTGAACAATGCTGCTTTTATATCTGTTCAAAAGAAAAAAAAGGTGATGTATATGTAAGCCAAGAATTCAACGTAAACTCGTGAGCACAGTGGGAACAAAACAGGATATGGTAGTCAGGTAGACTGCGAACAAAGACACAAAAAAACCGCTTTTCATTGAGTTTCAAGCAAAGGTTTCAAATAAACGTTGAATTGCATAGACGTAAACCTCTCTTCAAGTTTCTGTCATCACGAATCGAATGAAAAGAAAAAAAGCAGGTATTTGATTACAAAAACAGAATAGAAACAATTAAAGAAAATATTCTAAGTAACCTGTTGAATTCACAATAAAAAAAAAGTCTATTTTGAAGGAGAATTAATCAACAATGAAACTAGAGCTAGGCTGATTTGACGCATTTTATACGTTAAAAAACAACAAAGCTATTTTTTTAGTGTACTGTAAGAAAGAGAGAAACTTCGAATAGTTTGTAAAGAGAACAAGATTCAACGTTGCTTCCTTTCTGCAAGGACCGATAACCGTGGCCCAGCGGTTCGAGAGGCCGTGGTTCGATTCCCTACTGCTGTCATAATAATTATTTTTTCAATGTAACAAACCTTTCCCGCTAAGCACTTAGCACAAGGAGTATCATTGAGGTGCCTCTCCTAGAAGCCAGAGGCTTACAGCTGAATAATGTTGGATTTGCCGGAGTAAAGCAATGTAGAGCTTGGTCAGTACCTAGATGTGTAACCATTGGGGAATTGCTGTAAACAGAACAGCGCTTCAACAGGCTTAGAAATCTGGGATTTTATTTTGCCTATTAGAAAAGCCACGAACTCGGGACTCTGTTTCCCATCGACTTACCTCGATGGGCAATGGAATGTAAAGCCTTGGTTTAAAGGGTAGGATTACTTACGTACACGCAATACTTCATTTTGAAACATTATTTGCACAAGTCCAAAGGCTATCCAACACACTTGTCCGCAGGCATGCAATGTGCATATTACATCCTCCTAGATCCTCATCGGAATAGTCATGGAAATCTTGTTTACAAGATAGATAGATAGATAGATAGATAGATAGATCTTTATAAACAATGAATATCTACCTTCTCTCGATAACATTGACGATAATCAATACTGTCTATTTTACTTTATTAACTGGTTTATTCGGAACCCCACCGTACCACCGTTCTTTAATTCTGAGGACAGCAACTGGCAACAGGACAATCTCATCAAAAACCCTCCCATATCCGGGAATAAAAGTCAGAAATTTATTATCAATGAAATTGTGGAATGTGAAAAAAGGAAAAAGAAATGGAGACTATCAAAATGAATTGCAAGGACGAAACGAATACGTTATCAGCGTCTAATTCTTCTTTCTGTGTAACTATTTACACGTGTTCTTTGCTTAGGAAATAGAAAGCACTCAGCACTAAGCCTCTGTAGACTATACGGCGGTTTAAACAAGAACAACAAATAAATACACATAAATAAAAACAGGTATATAAGAGATTCTGTCGGGAAATAAGGAAAAAAGGACTGATAATAGATAAGGGCGGATAAAATGAACAGAGCCTATGGTTGGTTGTTCGTTCAGGAATTCGTGTTGTAATGGACGACGTAGCGGAGAATAGAAAAAGCTCTTGTTGTTTCTACGGTGTTTTTCTCGATCTTCAGGATAACTGATTATATTGATTAAGTAAAATAATGTGTGTTTTGTTTATCTATAGTATTCGATATCGGAGAATTTATGCCTGAGGCAGAGTTGTCTAGAGAAAACAGAGATGTGGTCGACGCAGTGGTCGGTGAAAAACGGTAAAAACGAAAGAATGTGGGGAATATAATGGAAGAAATGAGAAACAGACGATAAAAAGAATCGCTTAGGAGAACGATGGAAATAGGGTTTGGAAAGAAAAAGAATAGATAAAATGGAGAAACAAAGGGTGTCTTCCATAGGAAATAAGTAGCACAAATTAATGATGTAATTGAGAAGGGAAGGAAGGAATAAAGAGAAAGAGAGAAAAGAAGTCTTGGCGACGTGAGAAAAAATAAAGAAGCTACGAAAAGAAGGAATGTAATATGAAGAGAGGGAAGAAGTAATAAGGATAAATATACGGATAAAATGTATAAAATGAGAAATGAGGAGCTAAGAGAGAAATAATGATGAGAGAGAATTTAGGGAGAGAGAGAGGGGAAGGGGGAAAAGTTGCATAAAGAGAAAGAAGGAAAGGGACACGAAAAGAAAATTAGTCAGAGGGGAAAAGAAGGCAGTCGGAAGACAGAAGGAAAGGAGATAGAAGAAAAGAAAAAAAGAGATAAAGGGAAATAGTGAAAGAGAAAATGAGGGAGAGAAATACAGATGTGAAAGAGAATAAAATGAAGGAAAAAAGAAAAAAGAAAGAAAATTGCATAACAAAGAAGGAAAAGGACAAAGAGAAAATAAGTCCAAGGAAAAGAGAAAGCAATGGGGGGAAAGAAAGAAAGGATGAGAGATAAGAAGAAAGAAAGGAGATAAAGGGAGAGAAAAAGAGGGAAGGTGAAAGAGAAATAAAAAAAAAGAAAAAAAGAAAGAAACGAGACAATATATGATGAAAAGAAGAAAAAGACGAAAAAAGAGAACAAGGAAGATGGAAAAGGGGAAGAGACAAAGATGGAAAGAAAGAAAGAAGAGGATGAGGAAAGAAAGGAAATTACATTCAGGTGGTTTGAATACAATGGTAGAGTAGCTGTGAAAGAGAGAGAGAGGGACAGAGACAGAGAGACGGAAAGAAAAGATATGAGAAAATAAAGAAAACAGGTTCTGCCTCCAGCAGGTTTGAACAGGTTAGAATAGGTACGAAAGAAAATGAAAGAGAAATAAACAAAGAAAAGAAAAGAAAATAAGGAAGAAAAGAAGGAAAGAAGAAAGAATGAGATCCATTCTGATAAAAAGGAACTAAGGGTATAGTTACAGAGAAAAGGCGTAAATATAAATGATAGAAAATATAGTTTTCTTCAGAAGAGTGACTGTTGAAAACAAGAGAAACTTGTATTTCCCAAACTGGGATAACTGTAAACACGAATGAAAGCAGAAGTGGATATCTCTTTTCTTTTAATGATCCGACAAAACAAGCCTAGAAGATGGACAATGAAATAGACACTGAAATAAACCGCTAACCATAAAACAAATTACCGCACAGGTCTTGTTAGTGACTCAATAGAAACTGTCATGTGACCAATTCGGCAACAAACTGTGTTGGGCTTGATCAATTAAAAAAAAATGAAAAAGTGTTGAACAACAGATGATTTCTTTCGCCTTTTGTTGAATGATGATAACTAAAAACGTCTGAACGCTGCTGGACACGAACTAAAAGGACCAATTTAGCATGAATATATATTATAATTTAACTGTACCCACTTAGAATTCAATTTGGGGTGTTTGGAAAAAAATAAGAGTAACGTTATTTTTCGACATAATGAAAAATAAATCTTTATATTCACAGCACAGTAGCTCTTTAATGATGATGATGTAGGCACACAGTGTGGCAAATTGAGATGTTTTTGTCATATTTTTCTTTCGACTCGGTAAGTCTAGCATTGACAATATTTGAACGTTTTTTTAAGTTATTTTCATGTTTAAAGTCCATTGTTGCTAAGTGAAATGCGTCTTTTTTTTAATTTTTGTATTTGAAAGTGAATTCCTGAATCGAAAAGTTTGAAAATCAAATCTAAATCTGCGAACCTACCACAACACACGAATTGTTGACCAGCCAACCAGCCAGACCCCCTTAGAAACTGAATTAACTGATGTTGATGTTTACTAAATCGATGCTGATGGTCTTATTTGACAGTTTTGTGATAAACTATCAACCCTTCCCCATAAAGAGATATATTTAAAAGATTAAATTTATATAAATAGCCAAGAAGTACACGAGACTTGATAAGTATTAGATTTTGTATGCATTGCACTCAATTTACTTTGATTATATCATCTTACCAGCTTACATATCTGCCTCTACGAAAACGATAAAAAACAGAGGTTTACAGGTTTTCAAGATGGATGCAAGTCAGCGTAGAACGAAGGTCAGGGAGTACTAATCTTTTTTTAGAAATCAATGGCTGCTTACATATCTGTCCGGAAAGTATCAAGCTAATTGCTAATTTAGATATTTTCTCCATTTTTCGAATGTGAAAATAACTCGTAGACTCAAGAAAAAATAAAAGATAATAGAAACTGGCAAAACTGGATCTGCTAATTCCGAAAATAGAAAACGAGAGAAGTGTCTGATTGACAACCCTTTCAGACCAACCATTTTTAATATCTCTAGAACCGGTTGCTCAGGCTTGATTCAACTTAACAACCAATAAGAAGAGACTGTAGAGCACAATCGTGAACAGACACTCTCTATTTGGGTAATTCAGTTGACAGTGAGACGCTATAAAATCAGCTTCTGTACTTTTTTGAAGTTACATCCAGAATAACAATGAACGTCTTTTTTTTTTGTTTTGTGCAAGGTTTCAACAAAGCAACGGATCATCCCGACCTGGTAATCCGGTATAGAGTCCAAGTTTGGAACCAATCAAATTCTACATCTAACAAGGTAGATTATTTTAGAACAAGATTAAGGAGAAAGACACGAACAGCTGATGGCAATTCCAGAAAAGCACTTTGAAAACTGTTCCGAAAAATAACAATACTCGGATGAGTTTTGAGTTCACAAGGGGAGCACCATTGGTCTAGGCAAAACATTTTATCGGTGATATCTAATGGCTTGTGAAACTGAATTGTCTGTTGCTATCAAACATGTAGGATTGAAGCTGGTGAAACTGAATGCAGAGAAACAGTGCAAACAAATGAAAATATTGATATAAATGCTTCTGAATTTTTAAGGCGTGGGCTGTAAAATTCACATTGCTTTACCGTTATTCCAACTCATGACCAAGTGCTCTCCAGGAAGTTGTTTTTCACTGACTGAGCTGAATTGACTATATATATATATATATATATATATATATATATATATATATATATATATATGCAGTTAGAATATAAGTTGGAGTAAAGTTTGACACGTCAGCAGCCGGTCATTTTTTGGAAAGAGTTCTTTTTTAATGCCTCAACTCTTTCAGCATTTTAAGAAATCTTTTTCATTTATTATTCAATACCGTGTATAGACAGAAATGTTGCTATTTAAAAAAGTAACAATACTGAATTATTGTTGTGTTAGTATTAGTAATACAGTACATTGCCAAAAGAATTGAAAGTTAGTCTCTAGAAGTGGCAGACGAATACTTTCTCACTTAGGATAAGAAGTAGAGTTTTAAACAAGGCCATGGACGCAAAATAAAACATTATATGACGATCGACTGGAAACCATTTCATGTTGAAGAGTATACAACCAATACATTGTCCTAATTGTCTCTTGTGGAGCTGAAATATGGAACCTGACCAAAGTGAGAAGCATGCAACGTGCGTGTGAGAGATTCACGCTCAATCTTACATGAAGAGATCACAAGACAGCACAATATATCAGAAAGAAAACTGGGGCCTGAGACATCATAGGATATATTAGAAGGCTCAAGTGGCAATAGGCTGGTCATGTTGCGAGAATGAAAGATCCCTTAAGATCACATACAAAACTAAGGCCGACAAAAAACAAGAGAAATGAACTAGACAAATTCAGAAAATACTGGCTCTGCGACGCCCATGATAGAGAATTGTGGCGAATCCTGGGAAAGGTCTATGTCCAACAACAAACGATAAAAGACTGATGATGATGATGAAATGATGCTGATTATGGTTTTAAAGGATGAAAATTAACAAAACAAAGTGAGAACTAAATTAGAATAGCCCAGAGAGCCATAGAAAGAATTGAGTGAAGGATATTTATACATTTAATTAGACAACAAAAATGAAGATGCACAGGACAATTAGCAAGATGATATGAAAGTATATGAAGCAAAAGAGTAACTAATTTGTGCCGATTTGAAACGCTGTAGGAAAAGGCCAGAAACACTATTTGGTGATGTAGAAGGCTTTGCTGGGAGGATATGGCTAAGTTTAGCGCAGTAGCAGTCATCATGAAAGGAGATGAGAGGAGCCTTTATCCGCTAGTGGATTTACAATGATCAAGAAAGTATGATGTCATCACGATTTGGGGGAATGGGACAGGAAAGGGGGAGATGTTGAAAATCTCTAAAAGAGATAAAAGGTTTTCCGAATGCTGATTTCCGAGGTAGACTTCAAGACCTGTTCTGATGTGCTGCTACGGTTGTGTTCCTCCCTCTCTGTCTCTGTCTCTGTCTGTGTGTCTGTGTGTCTGTCTGTCTGTCTCTCTCTCTCTCTCTCACTCTCTCTCTCTCTCTCAAGTGAATATTCTTTTACCCTGTAGTATTAGTAAGGGGTTAGCTTTTTGTTTACCTGTGTTGAGACAAAGATCAAGTTTCCTCCGGGATAACAACACAAACATAAAATCTTGCCTCAGATTCAATCAGCTTATGAATGATAAGTGGTGAGCGGTATATTTGACTTTCAAAAATCCCATCCCCATTTTCCATCCCGTACCCATTGTCACCTTTCTCTTTCTTTCTCCCGATCAATTATCTTTCTTTCTGACTGGTTCTTATTCTAATCTTCTGTTTTTTTTTCCTAAGTTCAACTCCTTCTTTTGAACGGTATGTTTTTCATCCGTTCTTAAAAGTCCCTATTTATACTTTTTCATATTTCATCGATCTATCTATTGATCTATCTATCTCTGATTATCTCTCTCTGTCTCTCTCTCTCTCTGTCTCTCTCTCTCTCTCTCTCTCTCTCTCTATATATATATATATATATATATATATATATATATATATATATAGAAAGAGAGAGAGAGAGAGCAAAAGAGAGGGGGAGACACGGAGAGAGAGCGGGGTTGAGGGATCTGTCGATCTCAGTCTGGTAATATCTATACATCTATCTATCTATCCATCTATCGTGGTTTGGGCATTTCTATCTCTCTATCCATCCATCTATCTATCTATCTATCTATCTATCCATCTATCTATCTCAGTCGATTTATATCTATCTATCTATCTATCTATCTATCCTAGTCTGTTCATATCTATCTATCCATCTATCTATCTTTCTATTTATCTATCTTTTCTACCTCTCTGTTATCTCCTCTATACCCATTTTCCATCTTCATTCTCTTCCATTATGCGTTACTATATATCTCCTTTCGTTTTTTGTGTCCTCACACCATTTCTTTATTTTTTATCTTCCCCATCTCTCTCTCAATATATATATATATATATATATATATATATATATATATATATATATATATATATATATATATATGGTGTGTTCCCTATTTCTTTGCAAATCTTCTTCTACTGTTCTCTTTCCCTATTCTCTTGACATAGAGTCTTCAACAATATTTCCGACGTTGAGTGTATGAAATCAATTTTTCGTCATCATAAAATTGGGTTTTCAATTCTGAGTACATTCAAACTGGGACGATTTAAAAGAGGGCACTGAATAGTGCAGGTGACTTTTAGGCGTGTTCACACTTAAATGTAACGAGTTACCCTTTATTTTTGATTCTGATTTATGCTTGGTTCGATAAATGGCCATTCTTTCTTTCTTTCTTTCTTTCTTTCTTTCTTTCTTTCTTTCTTTCATCCTATCCCTTTTCCCTACTTCTTTTGCTTTGTTTTTTCTTTATCCTTTTTTTTTCTTTCTTCTTGCACTTCTTACTCCTTTTCTGTTTTCTCATATCTTCCTGATTCCCTATAAATAACCTTTCTGTCTTTCTCTCTACTCTCTTTTTCTCTTTTTCCGATGAATGGTCCTTTCTCGTCCCTTTCATTTTCTTTCTTTTTCCCCAATAAAGGGTCTCCCTTTGATTTTTTTTTCTTTATTTTTCTTTCTTTTGTTTGATGAATGCTCCTTATTTTCTTTCTTTCTTCCTTTCTTTCTTCCTCTTTGATAGATGTCCCTTTTCTCTTTCATTATCCTTTTTTCATTCTCTCCAAAGGCCTATTCTCTCTATCTTTCCCCACCCTTGTCCTTATTTCATCTCTCAACTATCGAATAATGCACCCTTTCTTTCTTTTTTTTCTTCTTTTCGTTTTTTTCGTTTCCATTCCTCCCTCTCTTTTTTTCCTTCGATATATGCCTCCTTTTTTCTCTTTATTT
>OY735239.1:2861304-2871304 GCA_963457665.1 Thysanoteuthis rhombus | reverse complement strand
ATGGGTTTTTTTTCTAAGACTCGATTCGTTTGCAGGGAATAGTGTGTACTTTGAAATGGTGGACAGGGAGTATTTTTTAACAAAATTTTACGCCCCCCCCCTCCACTACTCTCCCGTAGAATATTCCGGTATTACGACCAGCGAACGAGAAAATCATATCATTCATTGTTGTTATACTATTTCGCAATCTAATAATTGAACAAAACAGATATCATTTTCAAGGCTCTAAAGAAACAGAAATTGATTATTGTGATTGTTTTTCCCTTTATTATACTGTGCAAAGCAATTTGTGTTGTTTTTCAGATCACTTGTGTGTAAAAAGTACACATTATATTACTCGCTTCAAACATTGCTTTTTATGAAAAAGACAACGATATTTATGTGTAATCGTCCCTGGGTAGTGAGTGCTATTTTCTAATTTCTTATGTGTAAAAAGTATTGGAGATAGCTGTTATTCCCTTCAAACTTTGCATTTGTGATCAGGACAGTGATATTAATATGTAATTGTTTCTGGGTAATGAGTGTTATTTTCTGATTTCTTAGATTTGGAAAATATTGAAAATTGCTCTTATTCCCTTCAAACTTTGGTTTTGTGATCAGGACAGTGATATTCAGATATAATTGTTCCTGGCTACAGGGTGCTTTTTTTACAGAAGGCTTTTTTTTTGTGTGTGTAAAAAGTATGGAAAATGGTAATTATTTCATGGCAAACTTGGCTTCTATGAGCAGGACAGTAATATCCATACGTCATTTTTCCTGGGCAGTGAGTGTTATTTTTTAATTGCTTATGCACAAAAAGTATAAAGAATGGCTATTTTTCTGCGGCAAATTTTGCTTCTGTGACCTGCACAGTGATATTTATATGTAACTGTTCCTGGGTAGTGAGTGTCATTTCTATAATTGCCTATCGGTAGAATGTATACAAAATGACTATTATTCCCTCCAAATATTGTTTTTTTTTTTATGACCAGGGTAGTAATATTTATATGTACTTGTTTTTCTCACTTCATGTGATAAAAAATGGGTTTTTCTGCACATTGTCCTATTGGAAATAAGTAGATTTCAAATTATCACTGTCCTGATTGCAAAGGCAACGTTTGAAGATAATAATTGACATTCCCCATACTCTTTAAACATAATCAACCAGAAAATAATTCTTATAACACGGAAACAAAATACATTGAAAAAAAGTGCACAATGTTTTTCTCATTTGGAGTCTGACAATCAAAGAAAAACGGATGCTGATCCTGGAGCTTTCAGGAGACGACGAATCTTAACTGATGTTATCAGAATGTTAGTATTTGTCCATTTGCCTATTCATTAGGAACCTCAAACTTTAAAAAAAAAGGGTCGTAATTTTCGATGTTCTGTCTGTTTTTAGCTGACGTTTTGATATAAAGAAAAAAAGCTCTCGCCTTTTTAATACATCAGTTTCATAAGCTCAACTAATCTTGGTTTCCTTGTCATGGAATCAGTTATTTGATTCGTAAAGTGATCATCAACAATAACTACAGCAGACTTTCAGCCCCTGTCGTTCAACATAAACCTTTTCAAAGTTTCTTCAGAGCTCTCTACATTGGGCATCACGGAGCCAATACTTCATAAAATTGTTTAGTTAGTCTTACAATCTCATATTTTGCCGGCCACAGTTTCGCATATGATTTCTGGGTCCTGTGAGTCATTATGTCTAGTGCTTGTCTGACATTATTTCAACATGACTAGCCCTTTGCCATTCATTTTTTCCTGATGGTCAAGTGATATTTTTGAGTCCTTTTTTCTCTCTAATATATCGCATTATTATGGGTTCTCTCAAGACGTCATGCTTGATTTTACCCTCTGAATGTCGGATGGTTCGAGGGCCAATATTTCGTTTCACCTCCATAGGTGACTACCTGGGAGATACATTGGTTGTGTACCTACCTTGTAGGACTACCAGGGTTTTCTTGTAGTCGTTGGTTAAGTTTGCCCACCTTGATTTCTTCTTTCAAGAGAAAATACAGAGCTGGAAAATGTAGACCACTATATCTACCTCTGACAGCAAATATCTATGGTGTCTTTTTTTAGTGTAACGTAGACCAAGGGTTGACTGACATGATCTTGATAATATTCTTGTGGACTGGCCGATAGTTTGAAAAGGTGTCAATCACGACAGCTATTTTTATTTATCGAATATGGCTCTTGTTTTAGGCTTGTAGACTCAACCTAAAACTTTTTAGTCTGCAGGAAAAAGAAAATGGAACTTGCTCTTTTCCAGGATTTAGCATTTTAAAGAAATGTAAACAAAGCCATTAGTAGGTAATTGTGGCTAAATTACGATCAAACCAATTAAAAAAGCAGTTATTATTTCTTCTTTAGCTTTACGTACTTTGTTGATGTTAGATTCTTGCCTGGCCCACACAAATTCTTCCCTTCCAAATTTGCAGAATTCATTAAAAATAGTTTGAGACCTACCCTTATGGTATATCTAACGCACAGAACCGTTTTCTCTGGGTAAAGCGCAATCTTCATTGAGAAAAAATGCCCAAACCATTTAAGGTTAATTTCCATTATTACAAGATACGCTGACTTTTGGTCGTTACTGTAGCATATTAAGAAAACAAGAAACTTAATCTCGTCAATCGTTCAGTTCTTTGGTTTCAGTATTGAGTGACAGAGAGCCAATTATTTTGTTAATTAAACGTGTAACATAATGCGTCACTAGGGCAATCACGTTTCGTCTATTCTAAAGAGTGTCTTGTAAATTGCATTTTTAGGATTTTCTTGCGTTCAGGCTCAAACTATTTCTTGTGAGGCATTTTTGTTTAGTTGACTTTTGCCTAAGGATGTGGTCTTTTAAAACTCATGATATGATATTCAGCTTCGTTTAATATGGCACAAGTTCTAAATAGTGCAAAAATGAAGATTATATTGCGCCATTCGCCAAAGTTGCTTCGAAAATAAGCATTCCAAGTCTTGAGTTTGTATCTGGGATCGAGGATCATTAGTTATGTTTCCAAGGGTAAGTTCATGCAATACAAAATCGAATTAACGTAAAGTGGGTAGCGAGATTATATTGCGTTCATCTTCAAAATGTCTGTCCTTGAAAATCAGTACTAGAGTTCTTCAGGTTCGAACACTGACAACTGACTCTGATGTGATATACGCAACGATCTAAAATTTCAAGCAGTTGAACTTGGGTCGCACTCGTGAACTTTCAAATCAATAGCCCGGAAATATTTTTTCCCCTTTTCGACTCCTCAAACGGTAATTAACTCGTAACTTAGCGGGTAACTAGGCTAAGCGGAAATGCCCAAAAGCAAGAACCTTGCAAGTAAGTAAACATTGAATAAAATAACCATAAAAGTTGCTGAATATAAAGAGAGGGGGGGTAAAGAGATACGAGTCAAAGCTCAACCCAAAAACAGGCAACCATCTCTTGAGTTGAAATAAAATAGGCATCACAGAATAGAGTTCATTTATGTTCAAGATACAAGGTTTGTCTGGGAAGTATCCAGCTATTTCGAATATCCTGATTACTGCTTACGCGGCGTTGATGTAAATTGATGATCAATCAAAGGGCACGTTACTGCGCATGCGTGGATAGGGACTCCCTATAAGGATTATTCAATTGATGCAGAGACGCCATCAACTGAATGTGTATTTTTTGACTGTTACATTCACAATGACCGGACTTTTCAGATAAACTATTATTGATTTGTATCCCCCCCACAAACACAAACACACTCAAATAAGCTTTCATGCTTAAGGTGTCCCTTACTTTGTATCTAGTGGCATTCACGCTTGTTTTGGTGATTGCAGCCTAATAAAAGATTGATAAGTCATTTTCTAATTTTTCAATTGATCACCCTCAACGAGGTATGTTTTTGAAAAATATTGGTCACATGACTATTTGTATTGGGTAATTAATCATACCTGTAATATCATTTCGGTAACTTATCATTTCAAATCAATGATTGTCCATCTAAAATTTGTAGCAAGCAGTAACGTTGAGAAATAAAGTCCCCGGTGAGAGTTGAACTCATGCACATATCCTTTGGATTCAGTATTCCTGTGGCAGCTGCCTTACCAATTCGGTCAAGAAGACAAAGTAACTACTGAACTCCAAATCTGGATACATAGTCATTGCCGTTTCATTTCTGTCTAAATTGCTACTAAGCTGTCAGGACTTTGTTTACATAAATAGAAGTATACGTAAACAAAGCAGTAACCAGCGTACGCTGCAATTAATGATTAGGCCATAGAAAGCAAGAGAAATAAGACGAAAAAATACTGGCAAAAAGAGAATTATTATTGAAATTGCTTCAAAGAATTAAAATAATACCTCGATCAATATTATCAGTGAATGTAAACAAAGACGAATGCAAATGAAAATTTGTTAAGCATTGCAGAATGATGATCTAAAGATGACCCCCAGGTCGCAGTACAGTTGAGATAAAAGAAATACTAACAAAAATTGATTATAATGACTATGCTCCTAGAAGACTACGTGCAAACAACTGAAACTTAGTGAAAGAAATACTAGTAAAAACTTAAAAACAATGGACAATGCTCCAAGTATTTCCGACATCTGAAGTCTAGGTGTAAAAAGAAAAAAATGCGATGAAAAAAATACAATTACTAATAATCTGATGAAAGAAATACAATTATGAATAACAATAGTCGGTGCTTCATCTAAAAAATTCAGACTGTTACATCTACTACTATAAGCCGGGCAACAAATATGAATGTGGGAAACAATAATGAAAATGCTTCATCTTGTCATATTTATCAAAAATCTGTCTGTCTGTCTGTGACAGCCTACTGCAAAACCATACATAATCCAATGGAGTGTTTTGTGCGTACTTATGGAACCTTGGAACAGGTTTTTAGCAAATTAGTGTTTGAGAATCACTCCCCAAATATGTTTCGGGGGGATCTGAGTCACAATGTGAATTCATATTAAAATGGACTCGTTTTTCAGTTTCCACTTTTCCAGTTGAATCCATTGGGTGTTGATGAAAAACTGCCTGGTCGCAAAGCGAGTTGGGAATTCGGATCATTTGCAGAGAGAAAGTGAGAGAAAAGGAAAGATATCGTATTCCATTTCACAAAGAGTAAGAGCGTTGATATCGTTTATTGAGAAGGGTTGGAACTATGACGAATACCAGTATCTATTTCATACGTAAGTACATCGACGATTTGTTCGAGGTCATATTTTTTTTACTGCGCGGGTGAATATTTAGCTAGTGTAAGAAATTCTGGCGAGGTAAGTTAAGCTTTGTAAATAACCAAATGTTAGAGTTATGATGGTAGCTGCACAATGACGTTTCGGGGAAATAAAGGAGAAAAATGAGAACTGAATAGATGGACAGAAAGAGTAAAATGAGACTGGATCATAAAATGTATTCACGGGAGAATCGAACAATGTAAAAGTCGATTAACGCTCGCATGTATTTGTCGAGAAGACAATATAGGTTAACTGACTCCCTCCACGCGCGGGAATTAAAAAATGTTTATTTCGAGCTTCTTAAAAGTGCGAGTGATTGTTCATAGGTCGCCAGTTTCTTTTGACTCTTAAATCCGTACAAAGGAAATATTCTGACAATTTTGAGGGAAAGAGATTCTGATTGAGATGATCTCCCTTTGAAAATTTAAGGAATTTCTTTTCTTTTTTTTTCCAAATCACTGAAGAGTTCAACTATTTGCTATTCATTGAATAGTTTTACTGTCAATTACCAACAGTTTATGAATTTAGTGGTTTACTCAGAAAGGTCAAAGGTGAACGTACTTTTCTTTTTCTTTTACTTTTTGTTTACTGAATATTCTTTCTGTACAAGTTTCTCTTTGCAGTTCCTCCCCCTTTCTTTTTTTTCTTTTTTTTTTGCATCCTTAACTTCTTCCTTCTTTCTTTCTCTTCCTTTTCTTGCTTGTTCTTCTTTGTTTTTATCTTGATATCTACCCCTCTCGTGTATAGCTCTTTCCTTTTCTTTTTCTGTTTTATCTTTACTCTCTCAATACGTATGCCCTTCAATTTTCCCAACCTTCTCTTCAACTCCTTCTTCTTTCTCGTTCTTCTCTTTATTTTCACCCCTTCTTGTACGTTCTTTCTTTTCTTCCTCTTCTCCCATTTTCTTCTTTCTTCACTCGATTCTCTTTGAATCTATCTATCATGTTCTTTTCCTTTCCTTCAACTCCTCCTCCTCCCACCCCTTCATCTTCCTTTGTTATTCTTTTGTTCTGCCTCCAACTACATCTTTCCTGTCTTTTACGTATTCGTTCCGTTTTATTTTTTCAATTTTCATTTTGCAATTTAACGTCATCGACCCAATCGTCATCTCTCATTCTTCTCTTACTTCTTTACTCATTCCCGTTCTTCCTTCTTCTTCAACTTTTCTTTCCTCTCCTCACTCTTTCCTTTTCGTTTTCCTCTTCATCCATTCATTAATTATCGTATTACATAATTGTATACATTGAATAATGCCTTATTGAATATACACTTGTACATAAGGGATTATTTCCATCGTTTTTGTATACTCTCCCTTTTTTCCCAGACTTCTTCTATTTAATCCGTCTCTACCCAACTGTCCTCGCACTTACTCCCTTATTTTCTTCTGCTTCTCCATCTTTTTCATCTCTTCTCCTTCTCCTTTGTTTTCTTCTTATCTCCTTTTTTTTCCTTCCCTTTTTTCCATTTTCCTTCTCTATCTTTTTTCACCCAACTCTCACTGCACTTACCCTCTCGTTCTTTTTCTACTTATCCCTTCATTCCCTTTTTTTATTTTCAATCCAATCCCACTTTCTTGTGCGAACATTTTTTTTCATCATTTTCTTCACTTATGTAAAGCCCATTATCTCTCTTTTTCGCTTTTCCTACCATTTCTACCTTTTTGTTGAAACACTTCCCCCATTTTCCAATACTTTCAACTCTGCACACTCAAGTTTCTTGCTCTTCCCCTTCTTCCTCTCCCTCCTCTTTTTTCTTTTCCCTCTTTATTCTTCTCTTCATTCATTCATTCATTCATTCATCGACCTTTCATCAATTATTGTGGTACATACTTGTATACACGGGATAATGTGTTTTCCATTCACAATTGAAGCTCGATCGGGAAACTAAGATAATCTATGTTAACGGAATATACATCATGGAATACAGTAAGTACATCATACCATTTGCTATTATCCACCAAAGATCTTCTCCAACGTGTATACTAAAGCAGAAACAAGCATCTCTCCACTGACCCTGAGGTATATAGTAAAGCAGAAATAAACATCTCTTTGCTGACCCCAGCGTACATAGTTAAGCAGAAACAAATATCAATTCGCTGCCCCTGACGTGTATACCAAAGTAGGAACAAGCATCTCTTTGCTGACCCCCAATGTATAAGCTGAACAAGATTGTCATAAGAAATCCATCGAGTATTCTTCTTCCTCCTTTTCTAAAGCAAGATAATGACTCTGTTTCCTTCTTGATGTACACATCTATCGAGTGTTTCTCGTTAATGCAATGACATACGGAAATACTCAGAAAATATTTTCTGTCAGCGAAGCCAAATTGTTTTCTGCATTGCAAAGCTAAGGGGAATGATACGAAATGATAGCAAGTCAGATAAGTCCCTCAATAGAAACTGTCACATGACTAACTCCCTTTGGCAGCATGTCATGTTGGGGGTGATCATTAGAAAATTAGGAAAAAGGGCTGATCAATAAAAAAAGGTTACTTTTTTGCCTCTTGTAAGGAAGTGATCTCTAAGAAAAAAGTCTGAATTATCAACAAAAAACTTGATTACCGCTGTGCTAGAAACTGAAGTACAAAAACGCATTTTTTCTAGATATGATAAAAGGTAAACGTGTTTCCGTACATAATAAGAAGTGACTCTAGTGACAGATCTGGTTGATAGCGTCTAATATGCAATAAGTTCAGAAAAGGTTGTTTTGCAATATTAAGTAGATTGTTTCGGCATTCACTGGCCTCCACTTTACCTTTTGTATGTTTATGCAAGGAGTTGGGATATGCTGAGTGGAATAGATGAAAGAAAGAGGAGAAGAAGAAAACCAGTCTTTATTGGGGAAAACGGAACGTTGTTGATACAAGCATAATAAGGGGGCGTGGTCTTACCCCAGAGGTACTCTTCTGCTCTATTCAAAATTGACAGTAAAATACAAACATGTCTATTCTTATAGTTATTTAGATACATGTAAATGGGAGAACCAAAAATTTGAATTATTAAATGAAAATAATAACAAAGAAAATCAAAACAACTCGGCTCAGTTTGTGGTACAAGTGTCATTGGATAAGAGCTTTGATAGCATCTCCAAGACTAAACTACTCCATCAAAAAATGAGTGACAAATCAAGAAGGTCTGAGGTAAATGAAACACAATCAAGTTTGACGAACCCAGATAGGAAAAAAAAACAACAATTTCTTGAATTAATCATCGAAGACCGTCGAAATGGTCGACTGATTATTAGTTCATTTTTTTTTTCGAATTTTTTGTCTGAAGGAGATCAGTGGAATATTTTCTGCATCAAATATTTCATTGATTTTTTTTACATATAAAAATAACACAAATGACAGTATTAGGAAAGGTAGAAAGGGCAGAGGAAAAGGCACAGAAAATAAAAAATGGGATTGAAAGAGTTAACGGGGGAAAAACGAAAAGTGAGAGAGAGAGGGAGAAACAGAGAAAAGAAAGAAGGTGTACCTTGATTAGCGTGGATGATTATTTCTACATCTACCGTACTGCTCAAAACCGTACTGTTCAAGATTTCATTATATTTTTTTCCGGCCTCTATTCAGTTGCATCAATCTGAACAACAATAAAAAGGAAACGAAAGACTGGTCTAGTTAATCACTCAGTAGGAACTGTTACGTGTCCAACGTCTTTTGGCAGAATCTCGTGTGGGGGGGGGGGGGGTGATCAATTACACAATTTAAAAAGTGGTTATCAAACAGTTGGCAATGATCACCAAAAAAAAAAAACAAGCAAAGGGACTAACTGTCGAGTTTGGCCCAGCAGCCACACCAGGGTGGTTTCATGAGGCTTTCACACATTGTTTTTATATTTCCCTATCTTTAAAACATGGAACGATTCTAGAGCACGGGAAAATACAAGCTTAACGACGGATGGATGTGCTTCTGTCATTCTCAGTATATGTTCTGTTGTGTCTGAGCAGATCTACTCGAATAAATAACGTTCCTGTTTTCTCTGTCCTCTCAGTTCGAATTTAGTCTCTCAAGTCATCAAGGATCACGACAAAAAGACAGTCTAAATTTTGTTTCCTGTCAATTAAACTCCACGATATATCCTGACATTATAACCCAAGTGATCGGCCTCATTTCATCATATATATATATATATATATATATATATATATATATATATATATTGTATTAGTTTGCTACTAGTTGTTCAATAAAGTGGTACCTGATTTTTACTAAGCTCAGATGTCTAGTACTCAGCGACAAATGGAATTACTAAATTAGAAAGGTACGTTGGCCCTTAGTCACTACAATGTTTTCCGCCCCTTGTTGTTAGAACACACAATGTCAAATGTCTTTGTTGAGATAACCTGATGTAATCCAACCCCTCTCCAGTTTTCTTCGATCCTTATCTCTATGCTGACTGATTTGATGAGTGGCATTGAGTACTATTTTTATGCCTTTGTTAATGGATTGAATATTCGACGTACTTGAACGGAGACGTGTATTCTGCCACTGGACCACGGTGATCGGCAAGAATATTCAATAATAGCATTCAAACTGTTGCTCCATAACAAAATAGTTTTTTATTTACAAGACTTGGTTTCGTCTGTTAGAGGATCATAAAGATGTGAGCACCGAGTGAGGATCGAACTCACTACTGATCTATCTTGAAAGTCATCCTTCTACAGCCTGATCTATTTTCAAGCCTATGTCTAAATTGTTTTATCAGAAACCATTACCCAAATCAGTCACTGAAATTGTTATCAAAACTGTCAAAATAGAATACTTCAGTTTCAAAGTTGGTCAGGCTTACTATCT
>OY735239.1:2831304-2856304 GCA_963457665.1 Thysanoteuthis rhombus | reverse complement strand
GCAGGCTTCTAATTTGCCGACAAAGTGTTCCGGCCGAATAACAAAATAATCAGGTGTGATCGAGTATTGTTTGTTATTCACCGATTAAACCGTCTTTAGAAATGGATGAAATCGGTTAAGTTTTAAGCATCGTAATGTTCCTAAGTGCAATAGCCACAGTCATAATTAAAGGGGCCATGATTTTGTGTTGAAGCCTTTTTTCAGATTAGATTATGGTATTCTTCAAAATTGATCTTGGCTATAGTGCGTGAAACATGTTTTTATTTGTTGTTCGATGTAATCCTGCAGTTCAATGGTACCTTACAATTCAATGTTATTCTGGTTTGGTGTATTTTCGACGTAATTTCTATTGCTACTCATAGGTAGGCGTATGAGGCCCTTCATTTAGCCCAACCTTTCAAATCTTCCCTTGTCAATTGGCGATTGATCAGCATATATTGCACGTATTTGCGAATAATACACAACTATTTCCCAGATTCTTGAATCGAAAACTCAAAGTTACGTACTATAAACTCAAACTAAATCTACCCTTTTCCTAAGGCAATTGTGTGACCAGTTTCGGGAAGGCATCATCAGAGAGAAAGTATTTGAATCTCGAACCAAATCTCTAAAATGCAGAGTGAATTTCGAGTTTCAAAACGTAAAGTGAATTACATGAAACATTACTTTTATTAATGCAAATTCAAGCTAAATTCCTTGACAGAATTCGTTCTAAAGTTAACGAATGGAATATGTGGTATCCCCAATCCTCTTTTTTTTTTTTCGTTGGTAAATTCCTCCTGTGGTTGCTAAATTGGCTGTTTTTGGCAAGATATAGCATATGGTCCTTCAATCCAGAGGGAAAGTAAAGTAAAAGTTGAATTTTTACTAAGTTGTTCTTGAGTCTTCGTATATCGTTATTTCATTCGATGAATGCACTTTAAACAAGTATATATACGTATAAATTATTCGTAGTTATTCGGCCTGTCTTCAAATGAGTCAGTGATTGTCATTGCTATCACAGCCTCTTGCTTATCCGGAAAAAAATATTGCTGACATCATGGCGTCTTTGAGGGAGTTACTTTCACGTTGTGCGATGATTGGCTGAACGAATTGAAACTCGCCGTAATGGAGGCTGCACAAGGGTAGCCAATCGACCCCATAACTAATTTCCAAATAGTTTATCTTTCCTTTGCATCGTTCAACGATGCTCCAAATGATTATGATCTGGTAAACACAGCTAAGTATTTAACAGTTGAAGTAGCAGCATGTGCTTGAAATCTCGTGCATGAATCCCACTTTTCGTTTGAATGCTAGTCTGCATCCAAAGAGACAGGTCCGCAAATTGAGATCCATACAACCTGCACATGAAAGAATTACGCTGAGCCTCACATGGAGAGACCACAAGACAGCATAGTAAATCCGGGGAAAAGACAAGAGTCAGGGACATCATTGAATCCATTAAAAATCTCAAATGACAGTGGACTGGCCATGTAGCATGAATGGCGAAAAACCAATGGACATCATGACTTATAACATGGATCCCCCGAGATCACATGCACAACTAAGGCTGGTAGAATATTAGATGGAGAGACAAGCTAGACAAATTCCGAAACTACCGGCTCTGTGACGCCGATCATAGAAAAGTGTGGCGAATCCTGGGGAAGGTCTATGTCCAACGACGGAAGTTGAAAGACTCCTGATGATGATGATGATGATGATGATGATGATGATGATGATGATGATGATGATGATGATGATGATGATGATGATGATGATGATGATGATGATGATGATGATGATGATATCTAGATAAATGAGATCAAAGTATTTTGTAACTCTTTTGAATCTGCTTCAGGGATGTTTTTCATCATTTATTTGGAGCTATTTACAATCGATAGGGGTCTATACTATTTTTTTTTAATTCCTTTTGAGTCGTAGCTCAGAGACTCATAGTTATGGCGGTTCAATAGCCAAATAGTTAGTTCTTTGATGGACAAACTCCAACAAGCATTTTTGGCAATCATGCACTCACTCATTTTGAACACCGATATTGTATTTAACAGTTGCAATAGCAGCTTCAGCTTGAACCAGCATCATCAAGGATGTTTTTCTCACGATTCATTTGAGGTACTATTTTTCTTAGCATTACTTTTTGGTCTAAAAGTCATGTTGATTCAATAGCCGAGTAATTAAAGCCTTGGTTGACCAACTCCAACAAGAGAAAAATAATCTTTACTTTGAATTCTGTATTCTTTCCAACTATTGGACCTTTGACCCTCATGGCAATATGTCAGTTTTGATGAAGTGATTTCTTTCAGTTTTAAGAAAGGGTTATTTTTACAATACTGTTATTATGCTAAACTTGACCCACACTTCAGGCATATCCGAAATCAGCTGCTCAGTTTGCTTACAGCGGACATTGTAAGGTTGGATTTCATAAAAAATATTTTTACTATTTCTATATGGTCGGAATTCGCATTCTCAGAAATCAATTCTGTGTCTCGTGTTTTTGTATCAACAAACTATTATTAAATCAAACAATACGTATATTGTATTATCAGGAAACAAGAGTACCGATAAATGTTTTTGTTTTCATTACGTTTTTGTGCTAAAATATACAGTTTCAATGTCAGGTCAGATCAGTAACCGAGTAAGTAAAATCTCGTAAAATAGAATTGGCACACTGAGTTCAATCTCAGAGAGTGCAATTTTTTTTATCACTCACAATGTTAATGAAGTATTGCATCCGTCAGTATCATATTACTTTATGTGATATTGACGGATGCAAAATTTTAATTTCCGAAATTTAAAAAAAAATCTTCCAAAGAATTTCATTTGCTTCCCAGTGTTATATATATATATATATATATATATATATATATATATATATATATATATATATATATATATATATACTGTGACACAAGCTGATGGCAGTGATTTTTTTATCGCAGTGAACACCCTGGAATTCATCATCATCATTATCATCATCATCATCATCATCAGCCAATGTTTCAGCTCCATAGGTGACTAACGTTAGGATACATTGGTTGTATACGTTTCTTTGTAGGACTGCTGAGATTTTTTCTTCAGAGTTAACCTTGCTCTACTGAAAGCTTGCCAACCTAGTGTGATTCTTCCCTTAATTTTTTCTTGATAACTCCATGGGGAACCACTGTCCTATGAAGATATAGAGGTCTACTTTTTTCCCCAGCTCTACATTTCTAAATATTGATCGCTGTCTCCTTGTCCCCAATATGTTTGTTATACATTGCATTTGTTTTGCTGAAGTTCATGGGGAGGTAAACTTTTTTGCCTGTTTCATTTAGTTTGTCTATATTTGGAGATTGTAAAGGTTCTTAGCAATGAGGAAGACGCTGGCAGCAAATCTGAGCATACTTAGGAATTCACTGTCTATCCTTATACTTTTGTGTCCCTATTATAGGTTTTGAAAGATCATTGCAAGGCGGGTTGTGAAGATTTAGACTGGTATGACTTTGTTCTACTCCTCTTTCAAGACGAAAGGACTCAGAGTCTTGGTGTTGCCTAATGAAGGAACTGCTGTGTCGATGGATATGTTTGCAATACGCTGATATATACGGGGTTTACACCTTGTTATATTTGTGTTACCTATATATTCAGAAGGAAAAAACAAACCTCCGAAGATTATCATCATCATCATCATCGTTATTATCATCATTTTTGCTATTATCATTATTATTTTTATTATTATTACTATTATCATTATTGTCATGATTATTACTATAATTACTATTACTAGGATTATCATTATTATCATTATTATTACCACTACTATTATTATCAAGATTATTGTTATCATTACTATCATCATTATCATTATTATTATCATCATCATTCTTACTATCATTATTATCACCATTATCATTATTATTATTAGTATCATTATTGTTGTTGTTATTATTATTGATATTTCCATTATTATTATTATTGTTGTTATTATTAATATTTTTATTATTATTATCATCATCATCATTATTACTATTATTATTACCATTAATATTACTATTATTATTGCTATTATTATTGCTATAACTTTTTTACAACATTTACCATCAAAATCATCATTATTATTATCATTATTATCATTATTAATATTTTCATCATCATTCTTCTTCTTTTTCTTCTTCTTCTTCTTCTTCTTCTTATTATTATTATTATTATCATTATTATTATTATTATTAATATCATCATCATTATCATTATCATTATTATTATCATTATCATTATTATTATCATTATTGTTGTTAGTATTATTATTGATATTTCCATTATTATTATTATTGTTGTTATTATTGATATTTTTATTATTATTATCATCATCATCATTATTACTATTATTATTACCATTAATATTACTATTATTATTGCTATTATTATTGCTATAACTTTTTACAACATTTACCATCAAAATCATCATTATTATTATCATTATTATCATTATTAATATTTTCATCATCATTCTTCTTCTTCTTCTTCTTATTATTATTATTATTATTATTATTATTATTATTATTATTATTATTTGGAATCTCACACCAGTTGCCTGGTGGTAACCGCTGGAGTTTGAGTGACAGCAAGTCTCCTCAAGTCTCCAGCCCTCCTCTCCTAGTACTAGCAGGTCGCAGTAATTCTGCGATTTACAGTTATTATTATTATTATTATCATTATTATTATTACCATTATTATCATTATTAATATTTTCATCATCATTATTCTTATTCTTATTCTTATTCTTTTTCTTCCTCTTTTCCTTCTTCTTCTTCTTATTATTATTATTATTATTGTTATTATTATTATCATTCTCTTGACTATGAGTTATGTTTAGATTATGAAACAGATAGCAATAGAATTAGAGTGCAGGTGTTGAGCTTTAATGTTATGCTGCTATTTCGGTGAGCTATGCTCTAGGAAATTGTTCTTTCATCTTTTTTTTATCTTTTCAATTCTTCTTGCCTGATGGAAAGTAAAAGTAAACCTTATCGCCTTTAATATTGTGCAGAGCTCTACTGCAGATGTGTCAAAGAAACACACTTTCCTGACAAAATAAGTAACATTGGATGGGAACCACTGAAAAGAAAATGTATTGTCTTAAAGATCTGGCATATTTATTATGAAATGCAATATTGGTCACAGGCTAATTGCAAAGTTAGACCAATTCACGTAAACTTTAACTACGATGTCTACACAGAAATAAATGATACAGACCTTTATGATTACTGAGTGTTAATTCACCCGGAACCTATGATCCGACCATTTGATTTATATATATGGAAAGAACCAATACTTTCAAATACGTGTAAAGATCAAGTGATAAGACCGGAGAGTCAGTTAGTAGCGTTCATGTTTGATTAATAGAGACAACAAAAAAAAAAATGAATCCCCGAAACATAGCTTCAGAATATTTTCTATGGCTGCTTTTTTAGAATATGAGCTTCATTTTTTTATTTCTCTTATTTAATGCAAGGTTCGTTATTTCTCGGGATACCCAGCCAACAACTCAAGACTGCTGTCTAACTGCACCCATGTTGTATTGAAAATAAAATATAAATCATTTCTAAAAACGAAGATCTATCGAGTAAAGTCTTGTACATTTTCTCGAAACGAAGTTACATCACTTTTCTATCTTCAACTTTTCTTTCGGGACTTGGCGGCGGAGAACGAGTCGATTAGCTGATTGAAGTCAATTTTACGATCTGTCTATTTTCTCTATACTTAGAACAGAGAGTCTTAAGAATCGCTCTTGTGACATTGAGGTTCAACTTTAACTTTGAAAATAATTTCACGGTTGCTGCAGAGTTACAGGCAGAGTTGTAAACAAAATAAAAGCCGAACAAACGTCTGAGAAGCTGACAGACAGGGTCGAATTTTCGCAATCAATTGATTTGGTCGGCTGTCTGATATTTTCCGTTTTATTTTTCTCATCGTATCCCCTATTGTTGTTCAAAAGTTGATCATTTCTTAAGGGATGAGACCTTCAAAACATCGTTGTACTCATCACCTAAAGGCTTTGATAGTTTGTAAAGTTCTCCATAGTAAACTCTGCTCAAAACATCGGAGCGTAGGACTTTGGTTTTTGTTTTTTAGCCATGAATTGGTTAAATTCAAAACTTTCATAATACTGAGGTTATAAATTATTAAGTACTCTACAGGAAACAACCACTTTGTTGCACTTTTAACGGTTTTCAATTTTTTCGTCATTAAAGTGTTTTTACCCAACGATTCATCGTCTGTTAAAAGTTAGTTTCTAATCCTCCTGACTGAATCAGTTGTGTACTTGAAGTCGTGTTATCTTTTATATATTCACAGAAAGTGTTCAAAATTTGGATTACTTAATTTACGTAATCCATTAAGAATATGTTACAAACATTTGAGCTAGATGAAATACATAAAAAATTGAGTCACCATTATAAAACGATAAATATGCAATTGAATAAAGTCACTAAAATTGTAGCCCTCTGGCATAATGTATGTTTTTGAACGTATTTGGCCGCTCAGAATCTTCTCCTTGTTTCACGTTAGTAATGGAGATCAAGTAAATATGTCAGTAGTAAAAGAAATGAAATTGTCGAACCAAATTAAATTTGAGGAAAAAAAAATATTTTGCAATTAACATTTCGACGGATCCATTCTTCAACCCTTATCAGGCAAATAATTCAAAAAAAGAGGCAACTTTCGTCCTTTTTTCCCCACTATCCTTGAACTTATACAACTGACAAGGGAAGAACAACATCAAGGAAGGGAAGAAAATATTTGAACGTTTAAACAAAAGTTCGATTTCAATGACTGTTCTCAAAGTTTTAGGCAGGAACAAAGAATTCGGGTGAGTTGTTCTTTTTACAATATACATTGATTCTCTCAGTGTAGTTGTCTCATCCTTTGATTATTCATCTATTTGGCTTTACCAAAACATATCTGCCGTGGCTTCCTTAAATTGGTTATTGCATTGAACAGCATTACAGGAATTCGTCAGGCATCTGATAAAAGCCGGAGATCACAAAGACCGAGAGATCATTATACAAATTTCAAAAGAATAAAATTTTAAAAATGACAAGAAAAGAGATCCGACATATTAAATGTTTAATAGTAAAGTTTAAATTGGTGATTTGTCATTATCAATCACGTAACCTTATGCAAGATGCCTAGGGTGCCACGTATGATTTCATCACAGATATCTCAAAGGCAAGATTGCCTGACAGCGTCAATTCTTTTTGAGGTTAACCTGACAATCATTGTTATAAAGCACAGTCTGCTCTACTATTTACCCATGGCAAGATTTAGATAGATTTATGCATTTCCAAATGGCATTTGCGCAAATTGAACGCAAAATGTCAGAGTAAGTGTTTGAACACGGCTTGCAGATCCTATTCTCAAAGCTGATAACCGTTTGGCCACTCTGCAACACCAATTTTCTATAGTCAATTTTCGATGAAAACTTTTAAAATAGTTGACAACGGCGAGCGTGAAATCTGTCCAACAGCAAACCTGCAATGGTCAATAATGTTTTTTTTGTAAAATACGTGCTATCACCATGACGATGTTCCTTTTATTTCATTTTTTTTTTGTATTCGGTGAGCTTAAAAATTTTATGGTCTGCAATTTTTTCCCTAAGTTCACTTTTGAATTCGACTTCGTGAATCAATTTTCATTTTCTATAAAAAGCTTAGTAAGTTCTCAGCACGATTTGACATCTTTTGTGCTTGCAAATATATTCTTTGCACGCTGGTTTTGGAATGTGTGAAGCCTTTTAAAATAGTTTAGACATGGTGAGCATGAAATCTGCAAATTCAGCAAAGGTCAACATTATTTTTGTAAAATTCGTGATATCCTCGCGCCATTTTTTTTTTGTATTCTGCAAACACAAAAATCTTACGTTGTGCAATTTTTTTCTTGAGATACAGACGAATAAGTGCACTTTTGAAATTGGACTCGGTGGATCGATTTTCATTTTCGGTAAAAAGCTTAGTAAGCTTTTCACAGAATTTGAAATCTTTTGTTCTCACAGTTATCCTTTTGTATACTGGTTGGAAAACATGTTCGCCTGGGTAAACGCGCGTATCGTAAAGGGGCCTACGGATATAGACTCTGTCAGGTAGGGAAACAGCATTGAGTTGCTGATCACAATCAAAATAGTATTGATTTAATCAAAGTGATTTCAACTGTGAGTAACTGTTTGATGTCAGTTCCCAACGATCGAACTACTTAGCAGTTCTTTGATAAAGATATAGACACTGACTCTTACAAAAACACCAAACCTGGAATGTCTTGGGAAGGACTTTGAAGTTTTATCAGTGAAGTGCCGTTTACTTTGAATGGTAAATGCACTGGAATCTTTTACGTTAACAATTGCTGCTCATAGAACCATGAATAATAAAGGTCTCTGATATGGCTGTTGGTGGCTTGAATTAAGAATTAATGAAAGAGAGAAGGGAAGTATGAAGAGGAGACAAATTCAAGCCAAACTAAGATACGACCAAATCACGTCGGATACAACAGTTCTCGTACAATTACCGGAGTTGACTAACGTCTAGCCTGGTCAGTAGCTTCATGGGAACACTAGGAGCCTCAAGCTGCAAGGGGTCAAGTCGAGATAGTCCTATGGTGATCCTAGTAATCATATCACGGAAGAGACCAATCTTTACACTAAGTTCAATAACACGAGTCAAAATCTTCCAATAACACCCTAAATTGTCTTTGCTGCTAGTGACAAGAAATGGTAAGGAGCTAAAAATGAATTAAATGGAAGAATACGGAAACAAATAGAGAAGAAAATTGACGTAAGATGCTTTTTATCTTGGGTGTGCTTCAAGCTACGGATGCATGGAAATGCAAAAAATATTTTGGTGTTTGTGAAAAAAAGAGACGCAGTTCTCAAATTAACAGTGGAAACATGTTGGGTTTAAAAGTGCTGTTAGTGTGCCGTTAGTACATACAAGGTTGAAGGTAGGGTTGCCAAACTTATTGTGAATTCTCAATGTTTTGGTTCTGGAAGCCACTCTTGAATTCGAAAAAAAAAAGAAAAAAATTCCCAATTGGCAACCGTTGACTTCAAAGATGAAAAGATGTTTTCAATCAAAATATTGTCAACATTGGTTTGAGCATGAAAAATGATGTTTTTAATCCAAATATTATCAACACTAGTCTGGAGAAGAAAATTGATTGTAATTCAAATATTGTAAACACTGGTTTAGAGATGGAAAAATGTCTTCATTCTGAATATTGTCAACACTTGTGTGCTGATGAAGAATGTTTTCAATACAAATATTGTCAACACTTTTTCGAACATGAAAAAATGTTTTTAATCCAAGTATGTTCAAGATTGTTTCAAAGACGAAAAACATGGTTCTAATCCAGATATTGTCAACAATGCTTTGAAGATGACAAAAAGTTTTAAATTGAAATATTGTTTAGACTGATTTGAGGAGGAAATAAAGGTTTTAATCCAAATATTGTCAACACTGGTTTGAAGATAAAAAATGTTTTCAATTCAAATGTTGTCAACACTGCTCTGAAGATAAAAAAATAATGTTTTTAATCTAGATGATGTCAACACTGGTCTGAAAATTGGAAAATGTTTTTTTTTCAATAATTGTCAACAGTGGTTCACAGATGAAAAAAATGTTTTTAAATCCAATATTGTCAACACTGGGTTGAACATGGAAAATAATGTTTTTAATCTAAATATTTTCAAGGCTGGTTTGAATATGAAAATATATTTCAATCCAAATATTGTCAACACTTGTTTGAAAGTAAAAAAAATGTTTTCCAACTCAGATATTGCCATCAGTAGTCTAAAGACTAAAAATAGCGTTTTTAATCCAAGTATTGCTAACATTAGTTTGAAGATGAGAAAATATCATAAATCCAAATAATGTCAACTCTGTTTTGAAAATGAACAAAATATTCTCAATCCAGGTATTGTCAACACAGATTTGAAGATGAAAAAACTCTTCTTAATCCAAATATTGTCAACGGTAGTTCCAAGATGAAAAATTATGTTTTCAATCCAAATATTGTCAACATTGGTTTGAAGACAGAAATCCTCTTGTGAACACTGGTTTGGGGATAATGAAAACTTTCTTAATGCAAATAATGTCAACAGTAGTTCAAATATGCAAAATTATGTTTTTAAACCAAATATTGTCAAGATGGAAAAAAGCAGGAAAAGACAGAGACAAACTAATATAATTAGTGGACGGGAAGGAGTTAGGAAAGAGTAAAAATGAAGTAGGAATAAACAGGTATTAAGTGAAAGTGAAGTAACCAACCCCCCTGGCTACAACTTCAGTTATTCTAGCAGGTTCTCCACATATCACATAAAACCTAATTTTGAACGTTGTGATATGTGTATTAAACCCAATGCAACAAGCATCTGAAGTTGACTCAAGAATTTTTCTTTGTCCTATTATACCATAGCTATGGGGGGATGTTAATTCAGACATTTTCGAAGGACTTCAGTGCAAGTGAACACAAAACAGTCCGAGTTGGAGCTTGAACTCGGTATGCCCAAACCATCTTTCGTGCCGTTAGTCGCTCGCCTGTCCCTGCCTCTTAAAGAAAAAGAAAGAATGAAAAAGACAGGAAAGAGATAGGGAAGACGAAGTCGGAGACAAAAAGTCATAAGAGGATCAAAGGCTTTTTCAAAGAGCAGGAATGAAATAAGGACAGGAATTCTATCATTTCGTGTCGTTCATCACAAGGCCTATGTTTGTAGGTATAGGGGAGGGTCCATCACAAGAGGTTCTCAATCATAATCCCTAATAGATTACAGTGACTGCTATTTCATGAAAGTCACTTATCTAGGTATTGACCAGGCTCGACGTTGCTCAACCTCAGTGATCACACGAGAACCAGCGTCCAACACCATTCAGTTATATCAGGGAGGGAAGTAGAGATTGGGTAGAACAGAAATGATGAAAGGCCATTATTGTAAACATCAAGAAAACTTACAGAAACGTCAAATCAATGAAGAAAAGTGATACAAGGGCATCAAAGTCAAAGGTAGACGAAAAGAAATACATTGACTCAAATAAGAACAGGTCTGGTTAATCGCTCAATAGAAACTGTCAACTGACAAATGTCTTTTGACGGCATTCTGTGTTTGGGATGGTCAATTAAGAAATGGAAAAAAGGTTGATCAATGAATATATCATTTCTTCTTCCACATTTTGTGGTAGTTAAAAATGTCTGAATTTTCAAATGGCGTACGGACTACATTTGATGGGGTGGATGTGATTCTTTTTCAATTTTTCGTTTCTAGAAGTCACTCACGAATTCGGAAGATAAAAAAAACACATGTCAATTGACAACATGGGGCTTTAAAAGATGTGAAAAAGAAGTAGTGTCTGAATATCGTCAACCTTCAACTCACAAATTCAGAAAAAAAAAACACTAAACAAAAAAAGTATATCTCCATTGGTTAAACCGAACATTGAAAAAATGTATAAAAATGTATCTAAATATTGCTAACACTCAACTCACAACTTTTTTGGGAAAAAAAAACAAAATGAGAAAATATAACAATTGGCAATATTAGGCTTTTAAAAAATGAGAAAAATATCGTATGTAAATATTGTTAACACTCGATTCACAAATTTGAAATGGACACAAAACAAAAGATTATCTCAATTGGCTACACTGAACTCCAAAAAATGTAGAAAAAAGATTTTGTGCTTGAATATTGTCAACACTCACCTCACTAATTAGAAAAAAACTACTAATAAATATGTCAACACTGGATCTTAAAAATGTTTTTTAAAAATCGTATCCGAATATTGTCAACATTCAACTCATAGATTCGGAAAAAAAATTTCTCAACTGGTTACCCTAGACTTTAAAGAAGGCAACAAAATTGTATGTAAATATAGTAAACATTCAATTCACATATTCAAAAACAAAACAGGATAAAAAAAAATTGAATTGGCAACCCTGAGACGGAAAGACCAGCTAAAAACTGGAGAAACCTATATTGACACTTTTGAAGACAGGTTAGGCTGACAGTTACTAATACCAAGAAAGTAGTTAATAACGATACCGAATGAGAATGAATACGATCATTTGATATTTATCTCTGTGCACACAGCTTTCATGGGAACCACCTAAGAGCCAGGGATTAATTGGGCCTGCCTCTCAGTTGTTCACAAAAGAGAAGCTTCCGCGTACTTCCATTGCTTCTTATGATATCTTGATAGCTTTGACATATAAAGGCGTTCCGTACCAATTTGGCGGTGCATATGATGGCAAAGATTTCATTGGAACCTTTGATAGGTGAACGATTAGCTGTATCACAGTGGGATGGACTTTGAATACGCCTACGAACAAACGCAAGGGCAACTGCAGATTTCAACAAGAAATTTCCCGTTGACAGGGCGTGTGCAATGACCTTGAGATGAAACGCTGCTGGTAGAATTAGAGCAGTGATTGTGAACGTGGGGCGCTCGCCAATTTGAATATATTGGCGGGGGGAGCAATTTGCAATTTAAGTATGAACGACTGGAAGCATTCCGTGACTCAAAATTGAGTCGGGTTAAGGTACAAATGATTCCATCCTAATTATATAATACAACTCATTCTTAAAAACATGATTCAATTTCTACTGATTTTATGATGATATAAGATATGCAGCGAGTAAAATCATGCACATATCTGTATTTCTATCCCTCTTCTACAATTTGGGAGCTTTTTTTCTCTCTTTTCAAAGTTTCAATTGTTGGTGTGTTTCTATTAATTGTTTGACGATCGTATTCTCTGACATCTTAACAGGGGAGTCTTGAGAATATCTTAGATATCAAAATAACCTTTTTGCAGGTTGAACTAGACCTAATTATAAGATATAGTCGGTTGTAAGTTTCCTGAAAATTTTTTCGTTCATACTAATTGGTCGTAAATGAATACTTTGTCAAGTGTCGCTTTAGTAAAGTTCATAGCATATCATGTTTTGGCCTGATTAAAGCGATCATATAAAGTTATTTACTCCATAGAGCGTTAAAGTTGTTTACTGTTCTAATCTCTATTCTTTCTGGATCTTAATCTATTCATTCGTTCTAATAGTTGACAACTGTTCATGAGAAGTTTTTAATGTTTTGTGAGATGTCTTTCATACAAATATTTTCTTTCATTCATTGGAAAGCATTTTTCAGCTTGGATGTTAACGATGTCTCTTATCATTCTAAAGATTTTTCATTATGCTTCGTCTTGTTCTCTTTTCATCTAGGGTTCTTAGTTTTGAAGTAATTGTTTAACACATCAACTTTGTGTTGTACATGAGCGATTAGGTAATTGTATTGTGACTAAATATTCCCCAGTAAAGAAATTACCACAATTTCAATAAGTACCCCAAGTGTTTTCTTACATTTTTTCATATTCAGGGGGACATAAAATTTTGTTAGCTGTCAAGGTGAGGCATAGGGCGAACAAGTTTCACAACCATTGAAAAAGAGTATCAAGTTTGAGATTGCCATTTCTAACCTTTGCATCTAAGAGTACTTGCCGACTGGCTGTCTTTGTAGTTGAAGTAATACGTTTCGAACCCAGTTGAGAGCAAATGCTTTGAATACAGATTTCTTTTCGAGCTAAACATTTCAAACTTTGAAAACTGACACAGCATGATCGTTTTCCCTTCGTATTCACCTCTAAATTAGATTGTCACCGTCCTTGCTTAAAATATCGAAATGGCGTTGAAATATTCAGATGGCTTCTACGTGTTTTTGACGCTAAACGTACGAAAGTTTAGGAGAGAAAGAGAGACAAAGTGTACGAAGGAAGACCAAATCTTTACAAATCTTATTCTGTGACGTTTTGAGTCTTCCCAGATGAGGGGAAAACAAGAAAGAAAAAAAATACTCTTGCCAAATATTGCAAAGAAAAAGGTTTGACTGGAATGGAGAGGGGAAAAAAATAACGGAATGCTGGGAAAATGCTGGAAATAAAATGAAAAAAAACAAGAAGGATAAAGAGGAAACATTTCTACGATGAGACACAAAGCCAGGGACTTTATATTTTGGAGAAAAAAAATTGCTTGGCTTGGAGAACGGAAGAACGAACCAAAGTCACGAATTGATGCCTTACACTTACTCTCTGAGACAGGAAGAAAAGAAAAAAAAATCATGACTATTTTTTATAGTACAACACTTGTCTTTTAAAACTCTATGAATAGGAATTCTGATCTGATGTCGTTCTTACTACTACTACTACTACTACTACTAGCTCAAACTACTAGCTCAAACTCTCTGTCAAAAATGAAGCCGATATTCAAGTAATTTTGCAATTGAATTTCACCTATAGAATATCAAAGAATATAATGCTGCTCGGAATTTTCTTGTTTAAATTTAGAAAATATGATGATATTAGACAAAACTGGAAGCAAAAAAATAAAAAAAATAAACACACTACAAAATTAGAAAAGTACAATACACAGAATTCTCTATCATCAAACTTTTTTTTATCGAACTATCATCGAAATCCAAGGCTGAAATTGACTTTGTTTTTCCACCGTAAGACCAACGATAACAAGGTTTGCATAGTTTTCGGGAATAAACTCTTCACCATTGTTCTGTTACGTCATATTAAACTAATCTGATATATAAAAAAATCATTTCTGTATTGAAATTTGAAATCATGATTTTGAGATCGGCAGGTGGCTCTCCTGCTGGTTGACTCAAACCATTATGCATTTACGAAAATTTGTTTTACAGGAATGCAAAGGATTATTTCGTTCTCATAAATAAATTCATGTATACATAATAAAGATTATATCCGTAGTTTCATCTTATTTATTTCATTTATCGTACAGGAATCATCTTCAGTCGGAATGAAAGGAAGAATGAAGTTTGACCCCGCCGCAGTCAGGCTTGTTTGTATAAACATTGAAAAGTTTTACATACGGAAATGTGTATGGATGTACATATCTCGGTTTCTCAGATAGAAAAAAGTTTTGCAAGCCAAGATTCACAAATAATCTACCACCATGTAACATTCCCAGAGGAGTGTACTATGGACTGGAATTTTCCAGCAGGGTTGATTAAACAGTATTAGGGCATTTGCGAATCGAACAACTACTTACCGAAAGACTACGTACTGGACATTCGAGTAACGATCATTTGCATACGTAATTTTTGCGTCCTGGTCATTTGCATACCGCTAAATGGCGTATCAAGCAATTGCTTACGGGTCTAAAATTAAGATGAACGTTGGATTGATGTTTTCCACTGTAATTAGAACAAAAAGACTGACAAAAAAAATCCTCATTTACCGTGATTTAAACTTATGATTAATCATTGACCGGGAAGGTGTTTTACTGACTGAGCTAAATTGGAAAATTTGGATTTCAACAAAAATTTATCATCCAAATATGCAAGTGCTTTACATACTGATACACACACACATTAATACAACATTTTTTCATGTATTTTTATTTACTAAACATACAATACAAAAGTTGCGGCAATAATCTTCCATCGAAAGTTTAAATGTATTTTGATCCCGCAGTTGCCAGGCTGACTTTATCTATTTTTATCAAGTTCCTCGAGATCCAATCCAAACTAATCCAAACTTAACAACATGATGCCTCCTGCAGTGACTTATACATGTGCTGAATACCGACCACGCAAAATGGCCAGTTGTTTAGTAATCACGGTGCCTACACGCATGCACTCTTCCATTGTAGTTAGATGCCTCTATGGACATTTCAGTACGGAAAAAGTACATTGAAATACACATTCAACGTTGAAATACTCTTCAAGATATTAAAAAAATATGTATGAAACTTGATGAAAAAATTACAAACTGATCGATACAGAGAAACATTTATCAGGCATATTTTATTTTCAATGCTACATTTTTCTATTCATTTGGTTGATACCTTCCCCAAATTGCCCTTTTAGTTATTGTTTCGTATTCTAGATCGTCTGAATTTATTTTTGAAGTTTTTATATTTGAAGTCATTTTTGAAATTATTTTTACTTGTACAATCTATTATTTAGTAAACAATATTCCAGAATTTCAAAATGTGCTTGGGGAAAAAAAAAATTTGTTTGCAATGAACCTAGCTAATAATTACCCCGCCATTTCTGATTGACTAAACATTAGACTTCGATGATGTGTAGAACTATTTAATATTCCGAAGGTTTGTATTGAGTCACACCTCGCACTCCTCTCAGACAAAGTAGTGACGCCTGACTTTCCTTGTCGATCCTTATAATTTGAATCTCCCAAGTCATCATTCTGGTGAATTTTCTCTGCTCTGTTTCCAATTCCGAAATCATATTACAATTACCGTGCCTAATGCATTACCAATGATTTTTACTGGAAGATTTTTCAGCGTTCCCTTACTTTCAGCAAACGTCTTTTTGTCAGGGTATTATTATTATTATTATTATTATTATTATTATTATTATTATTATTATTATTATTATCATTATTATTATTATTATTTTGGAATCTCACACCAGTTGCCCGGTGGTAACCGCTGGAGTTTGAGTGACAGCAAGTCTCCTCAAGTCTCCAGCCCTCCTCTCCTAGTACTCATAGGTCGCAGAAATTCTACGATTTACAGTTTCACACCGGTTGCCCAGTGGTTATCGCTGAAGGCTGAGTGACAATAAGTCTCCTCAGGTCTTCAGCTAACGTCTCCTCCCTCTTTCGCATATCATGACAGAGCTACTATTCGTTGCAGTACTTATATCTCTAGCACCTTCCTCAGTATCCGTGCAGTTCCCTATTATTATTATTTTTATTATTATTATTATTATTATTATTATTATTATTATTATTATTATTATTATTATTATTATTATTACACGGGTTGCCTAGTGTTTACTGCTCGAGTCTGAATGACTGTAAGTCTATTCAAGTCTCAAGCCCTCCTCTCCACTCTAATCGTCCACAGCAGTACTGTGGTTTACAGTTTCACATCAGTTGCCCGATGGTTACCGCTGAAGGCTAAATGTCAGTAAGTCTCCTCAGGTCTTCTGCCCTCTTCTCAACTCTCCCTAACATATCACTGCAGTGCTGTGCTTCGTACCTCCAACATTTTTTCGTTTTCCCCATCCTCCACTGTTATGCCACTGCTAACAACTGAGGTCCGTAGATCTCATATTTCAAGCACTTTCGTCGGTATTCGTGCAGTCCCTATTAGTGCAGTGGTTTGCACATTCTCGATCCTTCCTTTTATCTTTAGTTACTCAAATCTCGCCTTCGGTATCTTTTGTACGGTTCCGAGTGCACCTTGTATCACTGGTACCACCCCAACATACATGTTCCACACCCTTCATTTTTCTCGCAAGATCCTGGTATTTTTCCAGTTTTTCATTCTCTTTTTTTACTTTATGGCCTGCAGATGTGGCCACGTCTATTATTTGGCAGGTTTTTCTCTTCCTGTCCACGATTACTATCTCCTGTCTTTTCGCTTGGTCAGTTTGGATATCAAAGTTCCAAAGTAATTTGTAGTTTCCATTCTCCAGGGCTGTCTCCGGTTTGTGCTGGTACCACTTTTCTTGGTAAATCCCATTCGTTTATTCAGTTCCCAGTGTATCACCGTTATTACTCTATCGTATTTCTGTTCATACTTCTCCTGTGCAAGTTGACTAAATTGATGAGTTACCTGTTTTTTCTTTCTCCACATAGGCGGTATAAGCTATTCGTGTTTTATCAATTTTTGTTATAATATAATTTGTTCGGATGCATTTGTTTTGGGTTGCCATGATGAGCAATTCCGTTTCCTTCTTCAGGTTTCTATCTCGTAGCCATGTTCATGATCTTTTGTCTTCTCCATCCTGTATCTGTCTTTCAAATTCTCTGAATAATTTTTTTCTGTTCCCATTTTTCTTCCCTTGTTTGTTGCGTTTCTCCATTGCTTTCTACTTTTGTTTTTCGCTGCTGTACTTCGGGTACTCTTTATGATGTATTCGCTGTTTGCTTGCACGTTCTTTTCTAGACCTTTGTGGGCCCCCCAGACACAGTTTTATTTGCAGATGAGTACCCCACCACCTTATTTTCTCTTTACGTACAGTCTCTCTGTGTCATCTCTGGGGTGTAGGGCTTTGTGCATTGTCATAAGACTCCTTGTTTGCCGGTCCATTGACTGGAGTTTATTTTTGTCCATTCAAAGAATGGTCCTATACATATAACCACTGATACGGCCCATGTGTTCTTTCCTTTTATAAGATTCCTGCTGTTTAGTTTGATCTCTACTATTTTCCTTTATCCTCCTCAGGTATTATCATCGTCATTATCATTATCAACATCACTACTATTAATCCCAATATCATCATCATCATCATCATCAGTAGTAGTAGTAGTAGTTGTAGTGGTGGTTCTAACTTCCTTAGAGGAACCATTCAGTCCTTATTAATAACCTTCTCTTCATCTTAATTGTTGTTCTTTATCAATGCAGTATTGAGAAGCTGATCCAAATTAATAATGACTAGCATTCAAAAGGAATCATCACCATAAATCCGAAATTAAGGGAAAAAAACCCCGGATAGGCACTGGTCTTGTTGGTCACTCAATAGAAACCATCGCGTGGTCAGGGTATTCTGGAAACATGTTGAGTCTAGGATGATCAATCAAAAAGTTGAGAAGAGGGGTGATCAATGAATAAGTTACTTCTCTTGCCATCTACTGAGCAGTGGTCACTAAGAAAATGTTTGAAATTCAAAAAAAAAAAAAAAGAAAGTAGGAAGCCCAGATGCTGTCGGACACAAACCATTTGATCAATTTTCGACAACCTTACATTGCGAACATTTTGTGAACAAAAAGAAAACCCCTTCCATACACATCATGGGGAATGTGAATTGTGAAATTCCAAGTTTTTTCTCTGAACAGTTCCAGCCTGGCTGAAGTTTTTATACATAGATACGTATATATAGATGCCAAGATGCATGAATAACCTGCCACAGTAACATTATTTAAACCGTTCTGTATTGAATAGCGGGATCAATAGCATTCTATCTAAGAAATCTTAACATAATCAGTTTTAGTCTGAGAAATAGCAGTGATTATGTTTCTTAGTATTATCATCGTCGATAAAGCATTTCAATTATGAAAGAATATTATTTTATCAATATTGATATTAGCTATAATCTATACCTAAAATACCATAGTTTATAGCTTTGTAATGCTGAATTAGTCATGCTGAATTGTGTTCATGTTTAAGTATAGAGACCAGCTACAACTCACATATTTGGCGTACAGAGCCTCAAAATATGTCAGAATACATCTATGACGAGATGATGGGAAAGGGCGCATCAAGGTGCTATTAAAATTCATAGACTTTTGGGGAAGTATTTACAACACTGATACTGTACATCTCTAGATCTACAGCCTAAAGCTCTTGACCCCGGCCGACATTTGAAAGAGCAAGCGTTTGATATTATCATTGAGGCCTCACTGCCGATTTTGTCTCGGCATTTTTCAGTGTCTGATGAAGCATAGTTTGTTTTTTCTCGCGTACGATAGAGTGAGTCACAAACTGGATAAGGATATCACATGACTAAGCGTAGCAAATGATAGCGTAGCTTTTTTTTTTAGTAATTTCATGAAATATTCTAAGAAAATCAGTCATTGTTCTGATTTGGAATGAGTAGGACCTCGCCTGTGGTTCCCATAGTCCCTAGGGTGTGGAAGGTAAGATCGCATTATTTGAAGTGTTTCCTTCTCTTTGCCCCTTGTGTCCATAAAAGCACTTTTCGTCCGTAAAAACAAGAGGCCGTGACATGTAATGTGAATAATTTATCCCTTCATGAATAATAAACACGTAAACTTAATTTCAAGCACTTAAATCAAATTTTAAAGCACATACCAACCAATAATATATACATTGTAATATTCTAGCCAAATTAAGGCAGGTGTTGGACCGTATTCATGGTCTGTGTATTTGACATGGGATTGATATAATAGGGAATTATTTTTGTATCGTTGTCAAGTAATAAACTGAACTCTCAAATGATGAATAAATCATTCATATGCCTTATAACTTTGTAAGTATCAAAACATATCATGCTCTGTTTTACACATAATGTCCGAGAGAACATTTCAAACTCTGAACTTCAATATCTTTCAAGATTAAGTGGCATTTACGTAATTATGATTTCATGAAAATCAGTAAATATGATCATTGATTGACAGAATTTTTGGAAACATATGTATTTTATTGAAATACTAGAATATTGCTGTTCTTATAATGGTATTTTGAAAACTTGGTATATTTTTCCTTTTTGGAAAGTTTTTCACTGCTTACTTATTAAAAGTGAGATTTTTCTCAAAGAATTCTTCATTTTGATTTTCAGAGAAGATTTTTTTCTCATATGATTCTCGCCCACCTTTAAAGAAATTCTATTAATTACTTCATTTATATATTCAGGCTTTCGTTGAGTTCTACATATTTATTTCATAGTTAAATCCCTCCAGATAATAATTATGTTTACTTTTTCTTATAAAAATGTTTTGAAACTGCTTGAATGGAACTGAGAAATGGAAAGAAAATAAGTAAAATATTTTTCTTTCAGTTAATTTCTTTTTCATACTCACTAATGGGTAGGGAAGAGTATTTATGTAAAATATAATTATCTCTGTCACGATAAAGATAAGAAATATGTTTGTAAGATTGTATATTTAAAAAATATCCTAGCTGATAGATTTTTCGTGACGAATAGAAAAACATAATCAAAATATATCTAAGGTATACAGGAATATATAGAAAGAACACACAAAAAAAAAACTTCATCTCACTAAGAAATATCTATAATTGAAAGGTCGTATTGGAGTCTGACCCTCATAAATTTGAAGCAGTTGAGAAATTCTACAGTAGATATGGCAATTACACGACACAAAGCAAATTAAAAAACAAACGACAATAGGAAAAACTATATAAAATGGTGTATAAGCACGATACTATGAATACAAATATACGCTTAATTTATTTGCTAAAAGCTGGCGATAAATTTCAAAACTTCGAAATTCAGATAATATTTCTGCTTTTAATTCGTTTTAAAGTATGCAAAAGTCTTGAAAACCCTAAGTAGGTGAAGAAAATAGAAAGGAACAATTTGAAGAAAAAAAAAAACGGACAATCACTCCTAAAGAACCCCTGCTTGGCCGATCACTCTTCGAATCGCAAAACTATGATAATTCAATCAGTACTGAGCAAAAATATTCACTCAAGTGACGGACATTACAGGGCTTTCTTGGAGACTCGGAATGAGTACCCACTCTCAGCAACGCATGCGCATTGCAACGTTATGTGTGAGCACCAGGAAGCCATGATACTTGCTCTCAGCATTCTTATGTTCTTGTTTAATGGAGATGTTTAGTTATCAGATAACGCTCACTGGTTGCACCATATCGCCTTTTAGCACGTCTCTTAAAATTTAATGTACTAATTGGTTGATTCTGTTCACTTCTACGGTTTTTCATCTCCATTTATTGCATAGGCATACTGGGAAGATGGCCAGGATGCTACAATTAGGAAAATAAAGAGTTAATTGGGTTAGGGGCCCAAGTACGTTGCTTTGCATTGGATCTGCAGATATTCATGAAATGCCCTTTCTCTATCTCTCCTTTCGATAGTAATTACGGTTAACATTTTTCTTTCTTCTTTTCTCTCACCGGGTCTTTTTTTTTCACACTGGAGGTGCAGCAAGCCGAGTTTAAATGTAGGTTGAGACGGATTTTCTAAAGCATCTGTGCAGTTCCTGTCAGTGTTGTGGTCTGTATAGTCTCAGCCCTCCCTTTTATCCTGATCTCCTCCAGTCTCGCCCTCAGTGTCTCTGGGAAAGTTCCCAGTGCGCCTACTATGATTGACACTACCCTGACTTTCATGTTCCACATCTTCATCAGTTCTCTCGCTAGATTTTCTTCTTCTTCTTCTTCTTCTTCTTCTTCTTCTTCTTCTTCTTCTTCTTCTTCTTCTTCTTCTTCTTCTAATTATTATTATCATTATCATTATTATTATATTATTGAACCTGTTGTATTTTTTCTCCTAGAGTGGCTCTTCCTAGAGATCGTTTGATAGCAAGTGTCTTATATACTCCTGACCACTCCTCAGTGTTTCTGTTGATTTTAATAACACTGAAGTGTTTCAAACTAATGAACATTAAGTCCCAATATAGAATCGATAGATTCTTGTCGTTTACTTAAGACCATAGGCAAAGTCTGGATAATTTCAAATCGTATATATTGACAACACCCTCAACTCAAGCTAAGCAATAGCGTTAATGAAATTAGTTCAAAATTGGACAATCAATCACTGTCAACCCCTGTCCGCTTCATCGAATGGCGAAGAAAAATTGTAATGCAAACCTCGTTAATATTCATTAATATACACTTACTTACTTCTTTTTTTTTCTTATTCGGGCTGAGTTCAGTAAATATAGTATTTGGTCAAAAACGAATAATGGTTTTCGATCCACCGAAAATACGTTATTTGTTTCAGAACTGGCATAGCTAGATTTGAAAGGACAATGAAAGAAAAAAAAAAGATTTCGCTCGGGAACAAAAAAGACAAATGGCGGGAAGAGAAAGCATTGAGCTGGTCTCACGATGTTCTACTTAATCTTTTGACCTGTCATAGGAAATTCGTTAAAACCAATAATGGAAAGATTTTGGTTGTAAAAAGAATGAAGGGTAAAAAGAACAAACAATGCTTAAAATGGATTTCAGGTGCTGTAATTATTCTAGTTCCAGTAATCAGTATTTCTACTACATATATATGATATATATATATATATATATATATATATATATATATATATATATATATATATATATATATATATATATATGTATATAATCATTTCTATTTTACTTGCTTATTTTGGAAAGTGTCATGATACTGTAATTTTGTAATGATAAATGAGGTGGCGTAAAAAAACCTTCTATGTGTCACTCTCACACTAAAGTTTCGTGATTTCGCCAGATACAAATACATATCATTGTGCATGGTATGGTTGGACTACAGTCCTAGACGTTTTGATCGTTTGCTCTCAGGCCTTCTTTAGGTATTTCGGTTCTGGAATTTTGGATTACTTTCTTAGCTGTGTGCCCCTTGTTGTATTTTCACCAGGTACATCATCTGTTTTTTCTTACTTTTTATCATTATTCGTATATTTTGAGACTATGTTCCGGAGTCACTTCACTTTCGACGGGTGACTCTTTTGATTAAAGGTTCCAAGATGCTACATATATCGATACTCGGTCTGCTGATGAGTCGACTGAGTTTAGTATATAGGGAGCAACTTTCAAACGACTTTTTTGCCAGTGTTTCTCTAAATTTAGTTTTTGGACCTCATTCAATACCAGCTTGTGTCTGTATTTCTCCTTCCATATGTGATCAGCCCATTTGAAAACATTCCTACGTGATTCAGCGTGTCTATGTTCTTCTACTTTTATCTTAAAGTTCTGGTTTCTCCTTTATTGTGTTTACTGCAGCTACAAAGGATATTATGAACACAATCATGATAATCAGAATAGTTTAGTTTTGATGATGCTTCTGCCCACCATGGCACAAGAGAGTCTTGAGATGCAATTAAATGAGTTTTCTTGTCCGTAGAATTATTCAAATGAAAAATCTCATTGAATATTATTCGGGATATTTTCAGTACATATTGCATATTTGGAGAAGGCTTTAGTGCTTATTGGCATTAAAGTTACTATAACAACATAAGCGACACAGAAAATGAGCTCAATTGTCGGATGAACTCGTTAAAGGAAAATGATTCATCCCAGAATCGCACAAACTGTGCACAATGTAGTTTGTACACCTGAAGAATGAGATAATCAGAACAACTCTTTAATAATGACTCATTTCAGAACTGCAGAAGATATTTCCATGTAGATAGCACATCTGAAGAAGGCTGAATGATGGATCAGCCAAAACCATGAAGTAACGACAGAAACAACATGTAGAAGCCCAGTTGCCTGTGCAAACATTGGAATGATAATAACTCATAAGAAAGTTACTCAAGATATCTCACATGAGAATTGCATACATGAGGAAGGTTACACAAAGAACTGGCCGTAATGTTGTTGTAGCAATATAAGCAACACGAAGAACGGGCCCGATCATCCGAACAACAATTAGGATGCTTACCGGTAATAAACATTTGAATTAGAGGCAACTGCAGCTGCTGATTTAATTAATATTTTATGTCAACAACCATAATTAACCAGAACTTATGATTATGGAAGTGAGTGGAGAAATCAGCAAACGAGGTTTCCTTAGTTGAATGGCACACCCTTTTTCCCAGCGTTATATCCGCAAAGAGATTTTTTTCTTTCATTACATCGATACTCAGTCTGCTGATTGAGTTGACTTGGCATAGTATAAGGACAATTTCCTTCAAATATCTCATTTTATTATTTTATCATTTCATAAGAGGTTGTGTCTGAATCGAGGGATATTTAGTGGTTTCGTTCTCTGTCGATGACAACAGATGATTCCATCAAGTAAAAAAAGTCGTCAGCTGGGTCATTTTTTGGTAATGTGTTATTCTTATCTGTGTTCTGATGTTTTGATTGGAAATAACTCTCGGTCCCTTTGATACCAATTCCCCTGGTACTCTTTTTATTGAAGGCATATTACGTATAGTTTTGGTCCAGGTCTAGTTGGGTTGTTTTCCTGCGTTTTGCTGCTGAATACTTAGTTGGATTTTAACTCTTTCATTCTGTAGAGCTGGTGACTTTGTCTTCGTCTGACAGGTCTCCGAATTTCCGAAAACTCCTTAGACTGATAATTGATTTTTAAGCAATTATCCGTCAAATAATGAAAAGTGCATTTCTTTTTTGACGATACATTTTTAGATGGCTTTCTATACGACATTTTTCGGTCTAACAGTCCCTGATATATCAAATATCTATTTTCTCGACCGTATCAAGTTGGATTGATATGGGATTTGGTCGAGCCCTTCCAGTAAAGCATCCTCATCTTTCTCCTCATCCTCTAATTCCTGCTACTACCACTGCTACAAAAAATGGTACCACTACT
>OY735239.1:2776304-2823804 GCA_963457665.1 Thysanoteuthis rhombus | reverse complement strand
AAATTCTTTGCACGAAAACACATTTCAGTTCTTTGTTCATGGAATTCATACCGTTTCGCTTCTCAACATCAGATCATGAGATCAAGTCAGGTTAAGGCTGGAAATTATATTTCCATTGGCGTATCAAATGAAAAGCAGAGCCAATGATCCGTTAAAAATTGTTTGATATTTTTCAATCATGGATCAAAAGGGCGATCATGTTGTGTAAAAAGTGCCTCATTTATTCGATGTAAAATGTTTCCTCGTGTATAAAACAACGATTCGATCAATCTAAAAAGCATTTGGGTAGCCCTATGCTAGTACTATCCTTAGTAATATTAAAAACAGCCAACGGAAAATGTCGCAAAACTTGTCAATGTAGGTTTTTGCTCAGTTTTTAAGTTGGTCCAACAGGCTTGTTAGCTATGGGTGGATTATCCATACAGGCCACACCAATAGAACTAGAGGGCTGAAATTTCAAACATTGCCTCTTCTACCCCCAATAGATTTTTAGAAGAAGTTCAGTTTGTAGCGTGAGTTTATCTTAAATAAGTTCCTATATTATGATAGCTATGATTTTAACCAATGCATCCTCCCAACGGTTACTTAACCAAGAGACAGATCCACAAATTGAGAACCATGCAACGTGCACATGAAATGATAATGCTGGGCCTCACATGGAGAGACCACGAGACTGCACAGTACATCCGAAAAAAGACAAGAGTCAGGGACATCATAGAATCCATTAAAAACCTCAAATGGCGGTGGGCTTGCCATGTTGTGAGAATGGCAGACAACCGGTGGACATCACGACTCACGACATGGATCCCCTGAGATCACATGCACAACCGAGGCTGGTAGAATATTAGATGAAGGGACGAGCTTGACAAGTTCGGGAAGTACTGGCTCCGCGAAGCCCATGATAGAGTAGTGTGGCAAATCCTGGAGAAGGTCTATGTCCAACGACGGACGTTAAAAGAATGATGATGATGATGATGATGATGATGATGATGGTGGTGGTGATGATGATGATGATGACGATGACGACGACGACGACTGTCCACCGAAAGGCAAAAGAAGTAACTTTTTCATTTATCTCTCTTTTTTTTTCATTTCCTGGACCAGCAGTTCTCAGAAACTTGTGCCAAATTTCTCCCATTGTAATCCTTGTGGTTCTCAATTTCTCCCAAATGGCAAATAGAGATATAATGATTTGTCATTATCATACTTTTTATTATAGGTCCTGCTTCCAATTCTTTATAATTTTTTTCCCCACGGACCCTGAAGGATCCCATTTGAAAATCTCTATTTTACACGAAGCCTAGTCACTGGTTTACTTTTTATTTCAAATCCATGTTTTTTACTGATGAAAGAAACAAATAAGCTTACATTCTTTCAACTCTTGTTATTATTTCTGAGCGATAAGTTATTTTCGAATAGGCTCTATCCAAAAAGGTATAGAGAATATTAATCATTCGTTTCAAAGTTTCCTTTCGCTACCAGGACACTGGCAATTAGTTACCTTCGTTTACCCTTTGAATACGGAATGTAGCAAGTGTGATAGTTATCCATTATAAAAAAATGACACTTTTTCATAGCATGATAATCCATTGCAAGATATCCATACCAAGATAAAAGCCCTCACTCACAGATAGAACTGAGTTGTCATCAATCACAGAGAAAAGCACATTTTATTGAAATTAGTTAAAGAACTAAAAAAAATTCCGTCATCTGCATTTTATAGGTCAATTCTGCGTATGGTGATAACACCACCCCTCCCTGGAATAGTTGACCATATTGAACAACTGTCCCCTGGATTAATGACTATTGACAGTTGGTCCATAAGCAATTTACCAGTTGGTGTGTTCATTTTCATGGCCAACCACGGACCCTCCCGCTTTGTGTGGGGGCAACAATCTGGAAGTTATTATCCAGAGGGCAGTTGTCCTAGAATCCAGGCCCTGGTCTACCTTTGCCGCATATATCGACCCTGCTGAGTAAAGGGTCTCAGTTTCCATCAAGCTGTCAGTTTAAGTCTAAATAGACTGATGTGTATTTAATAGTGGGAATATTGCAGCTGGAAATGTTGACTTGATGCCCCAACATAGACGGTAATTCAAATTATACGAGAAAGAAAATTGCCTCGAGTATCCGCAGATTTTATTATATATCATTCTGCAAAGAATATCATTTTGAGCTGATGCGATCGAGAGTAAAGGTTAATATAGAAGGCCCGGGGCTTCTTTTTTAGAACCAATGTATGAACTGAATAAAAGAGTATCGTTAAAGATTGGCCTATTATACAATGCTATAATCTTGACGCACGAGGCTACGCGTGAACAAACGTACACAAATACACACACAAACAAACATATACACACACTAACACATTCATATATGCAACTGTTCTAATACCATGCGCACACACATACACGACCTTCATAGTATTGAGATAAAAAAAGTCACAATGATTAGATGGAATCGATCATCATCATCAGTCTTTTAGCGTCAGTTGTTGGACATAGACCTTCTCCAGGATACCCCATAATTCTCTATAATGGGCGTTGCGTTGCAGAGCCAGAATTTCCTTAATTGTTCTAGTTCATCTCTCCATCCTGTGTTCTGTCGGCCACCGTTTCTCATGTGATCTCTGGGGATCGATGTTGTGAGTCTTTCTTGCAACATGGCTGGCCCATTACCATTTTATATTTTTAACAGTTTCTATGATGTTTTGCACTCCCATTTTATTCCTTATATTCTGTGTTGTCTTGTGATCTCTCCGTGTAAGGTTGAGCCTGATTCTCTCATGTGTACGTTGCATGCTTCTCAGTTTGTAGGTCCGTCTCTTGGTTAAGTTCCACGTTTCAGCTCCATAAGTGATAATTAGGAGGACGCATTGGTTGTATACTCTTCTCTTCAGGATTATCCCAATGATCCTGGAGATGGATTAGAACTATTCATAAAATTGAATCATCGTAGAACGTGTGTTCCAGAACTAATCATCTTGAGATCATCTAAAATGATCTTCAGAAATGTATCTTTTATCTGATGGAGAGATCACAAGACAACACAATATATCAGGGAAAAAACAGGGGTCCAAGGCATCATAGAATATATTAGAAAAATCAAATGGCAATCGGCTGGTCATTTTGCAAGAATGGCAGACAACCAATGGACATCACGACTCACAAGATGGTTTCCGAGAGATCACATGTGAAACAAAGTTCGATAAGATACAAGATGGAGAGATGAACCAGTCAAATTCAGGAAATATAGTCTCCGTGATGCCCATGATAGAGAAATGTTGCAGATCCTGGGGAAGGTCTATGTCCAACGACGGACGTTAAAAGACTGATGATGATGATAGTGATGATGATGAGGAGGAGGAAGAGGAAGAGGAGTAGGAGGAGGATGAAAAAAGTAGATATTTTGTCTGAAATCATCTATAAAAAATGCTTACATTTGGGTATCACTGGTTCAAAATGTTTTATTTGGGAAAAAAGAAAACACAAACAAAGTTCTCAGATGATGCTTATTGGTATAGTCATACAAATCTTTAAGATGGTAGCCTCAAAGACGTGACCAAAGCGCCCCAGACACACACATACACACACACAAGCACATAAAGAGAGAACAATCTCAAACCTACTTGGCTTGTTGTTCGGGCGGTATTTGCAGAAGATAAAGAATGCATCCATCAAAGGCGTTATTATCAAAAGTAACATTGAGATGGAGCAATATTGGTAATGCAATTATAGTTAAAAAGAAGAGCGTATCTATGTAGAATGTTTTGATCAAAACAGCAAGAATAAGATGGAGTAAATTTAGTAGATCGATAACATCGAATTGGAAATAATCGGTATTAGCGAAATGAGAAGACCCGGAGGAGAAATAATCGAACAAAGAGGCCAACATCTATTCAGCTGCGGGAAAGAGAGGGAAAACAAAGCGGAGTTGGCTTTCGTATCCATAAACAACTAAAGGGCAACGTTGTAGGATTCTCAGATCTCGTAACCAGTGTCACGTACAACTCTCAAAGAGGTATACACTGAAATTTATTCAAATCTATGCTCTCACTTCACAATCAACCAATGTGAAGGTAGACAACTCCAATGACAAATTGAACTCTATACTCCAGAAAAATCGAAAATATTTCAGCGTCATTATGGGAGACTCCGACGATCAAGTTGGACAAAGAAATGGAGGCTATGTTTGCAAGTTCGGATTCAAAATACGGAACAAAGAAATTAAGATTTTATAAATTTTGAAACAGCGAACAGACTCGGAATTATTTAAACTCTTTAAAAAAAAAAAAAAAACAAGAAACCCCAATCATATCTTAACAGACACTGTCAGGTCCAAAAACAAGTCAATGTTGGGAGTGACCCTAGAATATTTAGATAAAAAATCCAAATCAATACCAACAAAAGAAGCAAAAATGTGTTTCATACCAAACAGCAACTTAAAGAACTCACTGCCTTTCCAAGCTCGAATTGAAAAACAGATATGAACTTCTCACCGAACCAGAAGAGAATAACACCGACATCAACAAGTTAAACACAGAAATAACAACCTTTCTAATAGTAATCGCCAATATCTTTAAGCCAAAGAGCAAACAGACCATCAGTGAAATCTCAAAAGTGACCAAGTTCTCATAGAAAAGCGCAGGAATCTTGAACCACCAAAAACAAAATGAGAAATGTTCGACACAACAAAACTAAACAAAATCATCCAGAGGGAACGAAAAGATAAAAGAAGATATACGACAACAGTCATCAAAGCAGAAAGGTAGGAAATGCCATTACCAGAACTCCCAATGAAGGAAGAAAGCGAATAACTATTTCGCTTAAAGATAATGGAAACCTAACAACGAACTGGGACCGGATTGTTAAGCGTGCCAAGGATTTCTACAAAAAAAACCCCTCCATTCCTCCAAGGAAGTTACACAGAAAAATGAACTGAATATATAGAGCACGAACTATCAGTCCGAAAATTTCCCGGAATTTACTCCGTGGGAAATGAAGCACGCTATCAAACAAACTAAGAAAAGAAAGGTTCCCAGACCTGATAACATCACCATTGATCTTCTCGAAAGAGCAGTCGAAGTCATTACTAAAAAGTTAGCAACCCAGAAAACCCCGAAAACCCCGAAAACTGAGATCAAAAATAACAATTACAAGATGGAGTGATACTCGAGATGAAATAATAGTAAAAACAAAAAAGTGTATCGACCTCCGTTGATAAAAAAGCGACCAAAATGAAGTGAAACTAATATTCAAATATCAGTCATATTGAAGAGCGTGGGTATCAAAACTAAGAATAGAAATGTAAAAGCAGTAATAGTATTATAAGTAATGAAGAGTGTGTCAACCCACAGTCTTGCTATGGAAAGCGACAATTATGAACTAGTCATATAATAGACAATTATACGTTGAATTAGCGTATACTACATCCCTATGTATACTAAAGATATTGAAGCAGTGTAAACTATTTGGGCCATTCGAAACTGCATTTATGAACATTTAAACTCAGGTATTATTCAGTACATTTAAGTACAATTGATATAAGTCAATTAAGGAGGAGATTAAAGCAGAAAAGCTTGACATTCAAGAAAATATTTCATTAAATCTAACTACAATGGATATAAGATTGAGTTCAGGGTTTGGTTAAGGAAGGGCTAAGTTCATATACTTTAATTACGGAGCAAATGAAAGCAGGGAACTTTCCATTCTCACGGGTTAGTTTTGTCACTGAAATAGCAAGAACAGAACCCGTAAATTACCAGAGTGCCACCGTTGCGCCAGCAGGTGTACATCAGTCTTATGATTAGTAACCATGAAATATAAATTAAGGTGAAAAATGCTTCTTCTAAAATTTAAAATAAGTAACTATTCCAATATTAAGTGGTGAAACAAATATGGCTGAGTATTTAAATGGGCAAAATCATCATTTTATGTACCCAGATCTAGATCATCATATGTTCGTTGACCGACATGGTTAATACGACGTCCACGAGAGTTGAGCTTTCGAGACCTACAATATGAGTAAGAGAACAATAGAAGTGATTCAACTTTTGGGTTATCCCTTCTCTATTAATTCCCTTGACATTGGTGGAAGCAGATGTATGGGCTGCTCTCTGGTGGGATCCACATATGCAACTTGTCACTTTCTTTCAATTTTTCTATGCAGTCCGCTGAAACAGAAAAATCCATGATCTAACACGTTTTTCTCATTTTCCACGATAATTCATAAGTCCCCTATCCCTGTTAGGGTGATGTGTTTGAACATTTTTTTTGGGGGGGGGGTTTATTCTTCAAAACAGGTTCCGTTTTGTGGACATACAATTGGAGTCTATAGTAATTTTTTGCACAGTTCCTAGAAAATCACTTTCACCAGTAATTCATTTCTATCTTTGAACCGTCTCCGAACTAATTTAATTGTCTTGGCTCTATATCAACATGATCTTCATTTGATAGTCTTATTGTCTTGACCTTTATATGATTGGTTCTTATGGCGTTAATCTAAGCCACCATTGACAACGATTCGATTTCACCTTTTAGATATTTCTTCTCTTCATATTTTTTTCAATTCATCGTTTGAAATGACAGTGCATCTTGAGTCTACCATCATCAGCATCAATATCATCGTCTTTACTCTTTGGGGATTTCTTGGGATTCTGAGAGTGTACCCCAGACCCAATATGTTTTGGTCACCTGAGACAAGAACCTGGCTTTATTTTGCATCTCGTGTAGTAGTCGTATTATCGACAGAGATATTTGTTTTTTGTATTTGTTCGATAAAACTTGATATTATTACCTTACATCTATTACAAAAAGCTTTTGTTTCTGGACTGAAATATGTTATGTATGCGATGTATTTTAGATGCTGAGACATTTTCGGGAGTTGGAGATTTGTCGTAATTCTTAATTGGAGTATATGGAACCGTAGTTTTCAAGTAATGCTCAATTTCTCTCGGTGTTTCTTTACGTTTTTAGCTTATTTGTCTATTTTCTCAAAAACACACGCCATATTGAATAGATTTCAGTCACTTCCTTTGCTGACAAGTGGAATGCTCAAGAAAGGAATTATAGCCTCTAAAAGCTTCATATAATGTGTCTATCTTGATGCCAAGATCCTTTGAGATATCCCAAACTTTTATCTACTTCTGAGGTGTTGATGAAATGTTGCATGTTGGAAAGTTTTGGGGGAACCTATTCAAAGGTACCCCAGATGTGCTCAACTGGTTTTCATATTAATCTCCATATTTTTGATGTGGTGATAAGCCTTTCCTAACTCTTTCTATTCGTCACAAATTTTAAGCTTTTTTTGGCCATTGATAGTATGTTTATTCCTTGAGGACTGTTTCTAAAAGATCGTAGCCGTTATAAAGAATTTTGTCAGCCATGTATCAATAGCTCATAAAAACCTGCTAAAATCAAATTAAATAAACGAAACGGAATGTATTAAAGTCAAATAGTCTTGTCCCCATCTTATACGGTACATCTTCAAATTAATAACTGACATGAAATAAGTTCTACACCTGAAGTAAGCCGTTCTTAAACATCCATCAAGTTCCCATGCTAAAGAGGAAGTATTATAATGAATTCTACGGGGAAATAACGAATGAATTCGAAGCCAGCTTAATAACATTTCTTCTTCCTCGATATTTCAGTGAAATGCTACTCGTATTGCAGTAGCTCAGATGAAACTTGTCGACTTTGGCTATCAATTTCACATAAGTGAAAATGCAAGGAAGCATCGTTTATTTATAGGAAGAAAGAGGCGTCCCTAGCAGGAATGTGATGCCAGGATTCATGATAAATGACCACTGGTCGAGGGTTATTCATCATTTGCTTCCGTTAATATGGTTTTGATCGAGCGGTAAGGTTAATGGGCCAGTGACCCGTTAGTTTAGATTACAGAGTTGGGTCAGCGAACCTGAGATGAAAGGTCACACTGAAATATCCTTAATAAAGATAGAGGTCAGTAGCTGACCTTCAAATTGAAGAATTCGGCTGGGATTAAAAATGGGATTTGACACGTTGAAAACCAGCCGGCTTGAAAATCGAGATTTTTAGGTATTTGCTAAAACAATCTATTAGGTTGGCATAAGGTCACAGATTTTGAGAGATCAGAGAAACTCGAACTTTCTGAAGAGTAATAATCTATAAGACTTGCTTGCGAGTATCACAAATCACTGTTCTATTGTAAAGCACTTTGAGCTTAGATTAGCACATTGTCGTAAGAAAGAAGAACCAGTAAGTAAAGAGAGGATTCACCTCAATATTTATGACTTGTTAGGCTAGCTTGCTAACCACTATCCCTCGGCAGGTGCATGAGTATTCGCTAAATTGAGTTTCCCCTTGCACAGAATTCTAAGTAGATAATCGACACGTGTGGCTTTGCACTATAGTAAGCTGAACTTAGTCAACATTAAAAGGACTTCAGAACTCAGCAAACAAAATTAGTTTAACCTTTCAAACTTTGGGATATCTTCCTTTGATAGATCCGAATTCCTTATTCTCAACTTGTCATCAAATTACCAGTCAAAATCCTGCTATACCACGGCACCAACTGTGATGTTTTCGGTGCTGTTATACTTCTGAGGCGGAACAAGACAAACCACAAAGTTTGTATACGTCATTCATATATATATATATATATATATATATATATATATATATATATATATATATTTATACATATATATATATATATATAGAGAGAGAGAGAGAGAGAGATATGGATAGATAGATAGATAGATGGATATATATATAGATATAAATATAGATATATATATATTGAGGCTTGTTCAAGTCGAAGTTAATTTGAGCTGTACATGATGCTCCCAAAACTAAAACTCGAGGTCTTTAGTTGTACTTTGAGTTCTTACACCCTCAAAAGAGGAGGAAATCAAGCGATTAATCACTCTGGGATGGCAAGCCTTCGACACAGTAAGCTCTATCTTCAAAAACTAGACGATCTCAAGAATCCTGAAAAGAAAAGTATACAATCAATGCATCCTCCTGGTAGTCACTTATGGGGCTGAAACATGGAACCTAACCAAGAGACCGACGTACAAACCAAGAAGCACGCAATGCACACATGAGAGAATCATGCTCAACCTTACATGGAGAAATCATAAGAGAGCACAGTACATAAGGAAGAAAACGGCAGTTCAAGACATCATAGAAACTATTGGAAAACTCAAATGGCAATTGGCAGGCCATGTTGCAAGAATGAAAGACAACCAATGGACATCTGACTCACAGCATGGATCCCCGGAGATCACATAATAAACTGAGGACGACAGAACACAAGATGGGGAGATTAACAGGACAGATTCAGAAAACACTGGTTCTGTGATGCCCATGATAGGGAATTATGGCGAATTCTGGGGAAGGTCTATGTTCAACAACGGGTGTTAAAAGACTGGATTAGTATGTTCGTTATTCGTTCTCAGTGCATATTTTGCTACACGATTGTCCAGTTGTACTTCATTTGTACTTGTATCTCAAGCATGACCCTTTGTAGCAATGAGTGACCTTGCAATGATCTAGGATTATCTGGATGGTGATCTCATAATTTGATCCGTACTCTCGATACCAAATATTTTATCACTGTCAATACAATAACCATCCTCGATGCATCAATAGTTTTACGTTTTTATACTAATTATTTCTCTTGAAAAAGGTGATGGAAATATGTCATCATCATCATCATCATCATCATCATCACCAGTAAAAGTAGTATTACATGTGCTATGTTTATTATTCAATGCCCACGAAATAGAGGAACTTATAAGAACAAGAACCATGAGCTCAATGATACGTACACCATCTTAACTTCCATGTTTGTCAAAGTGGTCGTCCCACTAATTAGTAAACTGCAAATCGACGGAATTTTCTACTAGGTAATTCGCAGTGATAGTGACGAACTAGCAGCTATACCAATTTTTACTTTGGTTACTGTAGATAAAAATCGAAACAAAGAATAAAAATAAAGTAATCAAGAGTAAAGAATTGAAAAACAAAAACATTTTCTTTCATATTATTTCTAACTAATGTGAAAATTTATTTCATTCATTTTGAGGGAAAAATTTTGTTCTTGCATGAAAAAGAAATTCTATTTCTTTTCATTTGATAACAATATGCTTGTTATGAAATTTTTTATAAAAGTTTAATTTTCTTCCCGAGAAAATGAATGAAGAAAACATTCTGGATTTTTGAAAAAATATTTAAAAGAATGCCTACGTTTGCATTTAATCATTACAATTCCAAAAAGATTTTAAACGTAATAGTAGCAGTTGTAGTAGGGAAATATTACTAATTGTGATACTAGAAGAAGTTATCCAGTAGTAGTAGTAGTAGTAGTAGTAGTAGTGGTGGTAGTAGTAGTAGTAGTAGTAGTAGTAGTAGTAGTAGTAGTAGTGGTAGTAGTAGTAGTTGTAGTAGTAGTGATAGCAGGAAGAAGACAAAAATGAAGATGGATTACCTAAAGGTCTGGACCAAGTTTCATATCAATCCAATCTTATTTGACCGATAAAATCCCAATTTGGTATATTGAAGATCGTCAGACCGACCAACCTAGGGGCAAACCGACCGAAAAACGTGTCATAGAGATGCGTCGATGCATTAATCAATGGGTTCTGAAAAGAGAGGTAACACGAAGCATTGCCCTTTGTAATTACTAGCAAGGCAATGTCAGATCAAATTACAATGCTCAAGTACATCTCTGACAGATCAAGGCTGCTTCATCTTCTTTCTTCAGATTGAAATCTTATTTTACCATAAAATCGATAACAACCAAAGCGTGGCTCCAAAACGATCTATCTTTCTACAATATGACAGATAAAGAAAAAGGATTTCTTTCTTTGGGATCGATAAAAACGAAGGTGGGAGGCGTTAGCTCGCTGTCTGTTCAATGGAACTGACAGCTTTTCATTTTCTCTTATCAAATTTCTGTCAAGTATTGACCTGTTTATATAATTCTTTTTTTTTCTTTGTATTCAGGAAGATCTTTGACATTGCGTGAAAATTGTCATGACCCTGGACTGATATATGAACAGCAACGGTAGTAGAAGCAGTAGCATCATAAATCTACTGCTGGACAAAGGCCTTTCACAGCTCTTTCTGTGTCAACCATGACTGTGCTAACCTCTACCATATTCTACATGGAATCTTTTTTTCATCCAATCTTTAAACATTAGCCGGTCTTTTCCTATTGCATTTGCTTTCTTTAGGGCATCAATCTTCTGCACCAGTTGTTATCTTCATTTTTGCCAAGTGTCTCGCCGATCTCTATCTTTGTGTCTTATTTACTCATTCTCCAAACGATACATATGTGTATGTGAAATTGAATGTATATGCTTTTATACATGTAGTGATTAAAGCTATAAAGCTTTCTAGAATACATACATATATATATATATATATTTGTACATATATATATATATATATATATATATATATATATATATATATATATATATATATATATATATATATATATATATATATATATATATATATTGAGAATAACAAAGGGTAATACAACGTCTATCCAAAAAAATATTTAGCCAATCTGAATATCCTTAGAACTGGTTGAACAGCCTTAATGCAAACTCGCAATCCATGAAGAAGGCCATACTGTGCAGCATTTACCATTGGGTTATTCGGAGTGATATGTGCATTGACGATGGCAGCCATGATAATGTCCCTCCCTATATGTTTGTCTGCTCCCCATCCAGTCCTGATTCCGATCCTTCTGACTTCTTGTTTTTTCCAAGGGAGGAAAAAGAGAAATTGAAGATTACGGACGATTTCAGAGTGAAAGAGACAAGGAATTTGATGGCAATCTCGAAAGAGGACTTCCAAGACTTATTGAAAAGTAAGGGACGCTTGGACGAATTCGTGAGGTCCCAAGTACAGTATTCAAGAAGGAACTAAGGTGCCATTGCTCTGAGTAGATTACTTTTTCATTAACATTAAATGCTTTGATACCTTCAGGACTGATAATACGTTTAAAATACTTCACACAAAATACCATGATGTCATTCTGTGTAAGACTAAAACTCACTGAAATAAATTACATAATTTTTATTAATTTTATTTAGAAATATGTCAAGGCTGTAAAGATATATGGGCTCGATTGGCGCTACCTCGGAGAGGATCCAAATAAAACAACACCAGACAACCAAAAAACATTTTATTGAGATTTCATAAAATCAATTGAAAAGAGTATTCTGTTAGGCCTGCAGGTAAAACTACGAACTAAAAATATGACAGAACTCGAGCTTATACACGCACAGACCCGCACATAAACCTTAAATAATACAACATGTGAAAGCAAATGAAATTTTATACCCTGTATAAGGTTGGATACCCACCACGCCTCATTAGGCCAGGCTTGCATACAAATCCAATAAAAAAAAATGACTCGTCTACACTAGTTTTGAAAATAACAAAATAAAGAAATTACTTGCCTACCCTCAATTTTAAATTGTCCAAATTTACCTAACCACTTAGGATCTAACCTACTGGTCAGCAATAATTAGCCTATGTTCATCCGGTGGTAAAGATACCGTTTTAACCTTAATTTGTACCTCGTAGGGTGCGGCTGTTTGGAAGTCTATTAAACGTAAAGAGACTCACTCAGTATAACATAAAGAAATCGCAAAAATAACGCAGTACATAGGAATGAAAACAGGTGTCAAAGATATAATTGCATCAATTGAGAAACTCAAATGGCAATGGGCTGGCCTTGTAGCAAGAATCTCAGGCAACCAGTTGGTATCACAAATCATACCGTGGATCTCCAGATATGATGTACAAAACTGTTGATGGCAGAAAAATGGCGTTATGGATTAGACAAATTCAGAAGGCACTGGTTTCGTGATGCCCACGATATAGAGGTCTAGTGAATCCTGCGGGAGGTCTATTTTCAATGATGGACGCTAAAAGGCTGCTACTGTTGATATATATATATATATATATATATATATATATATATATATATATATATATATATATATTGTAGAATGTGGATTCGCTACACAAACTAGCTCATGTTTCTGCCCTCTCCAGGTCTCATCAGGCGAATTGGAAATGGCTTTTTATTATTAACATATCATTATATTTTGTGATACTGCTAGCCTGATTTGTACCACATGCACTATATATGTATATATATATATATATATATATATATATATATATATATATATGTATGTATATATATATAAATATATATATATATATATCAATATATATATATATATATACATATATATATATATATATATAAATATATAAATATATATATATATATATATATATATATATATATATATATATATATATATCGATGATGGAAAATATCATTCCAACTACTTGTGGTGAGAATGACAGCTACTGTCTCGTAAATGTTGTGCATGTCATGGTTAGAGGTATTCAAGCGAGTGAGCTGGCCAAGAGCACTTAATTTTGATGCAGTTATTACTGCAAGTGTGGGCAAGAGGAAATATTTGAGTGACTTTGATAAAGGCTAAATTGTGTGGGCCAGAAGACTAGGTCACAGAATTTCTTAAACGGCACGTAACTATCTGCAGTGATCCGGACAAAAATCACCGTCCGTCGACAAAGTTTTGGCTGGCTGAGACTTATCGATAATAAAAGTGAACGCAGGCTCTCATGCCTAGTATCAGCCAATTAAAATCCCTCCGTAGCACAAATTGCGATTAAAGAAGTATGGAATTCACTGCATCAGTAGAAATGTGTATCTGGAATATTGGTTTGATCTTGGGAAACCGATGGTACCCTGATAAACTCTGTGATAACAACAAGACAACACAATGGTTTGGGCACAATTCTGCTTGGAAGTACTGGTTGTTCATGACCAACATATCACCTACCCCATCAGCAAATAAGTCCATGTAAAGCCCTACATATAAAAAGTTGTTATGATGACTGACACATTTTCCAGCGCGATGATTCATCCAACGACGGGGACGAGTAGTCCAGGGATGGTTTCAGGAATGTAAATGTCCCAACTATGTTGCCCTTACCACCAAACAACAAAGATCTCAAATTTATAATGAACTTTGATGTGTAGGACCAAAATGTTTTCTCTGCAGAAACTTCACCGTGTAACTTACAGTTAAAAGGCCCGCTTTTAAGATCCTGGCAGCGGATCATAGATGAATAAAAAAAAATTCCACAGGTCCTGTAAAGTAAATGTCTGATTGAGTAAGAACTATTCTATTGTACTTATGTCCGATGGGCTGAAGGCTCTCTCTCTCTCTCTCGCTCTCTCTCTCTCTCTCTCTCTCTCTCTTTATATATATATATATATATATATATATATATATATATATATATATATATTCCATTAGTTTAATGTTAATGTAATCAACTGAGTAACATTCATTCATTTTATGAACTTATTTTTGATTTTCAGTACCTCTATCACAATTCCAAGAGCCCCGAAATCTGTCTGTTCACTTCCAAAGGGAAAGATCAAGATAAGATTCAGTTCAACCCTTGGCTGTTACCCAAGCCTTAACACCAACTTTAAACCTACCTTAACCTGAGTGCAAGCACTTACATTAATATAATGCTATATCTAACATAGTCCACAACCTGAAGGCTATCACTATCATTACTAGCCCTATAGTGTAACGTAACCCTTCTCAACTCAAGCCATAGCTCTAATTATACACTTGACCAAAGCCATGTCAGGATTAAACTCAACATTAGCTCTAAACCTTACCCTAGCAGAAAGCTAAACTTAAACTCACCCTTAAGCCGAGACTAAATGTTGATCCTCAATCTTGAATTTACTCAAACTTAGTTGTAACTTAAGGCCTAACGCCAGCACGTATCCCTAGCCATATCCTTAAAATATTTTCATTTTTGCTATCTTTCGCATATTTGCATATATGAGCATTCTTTCCTCAAAGTATGCGGATTTTTTATAACCAGTGAACAAAAAAATTAATATGCACGCAAACGATTTAGAATTCTTTAGATAGATCACTGCGTTTCTGCTTGTTTGTTTTTTTCGAAAGATATTGTTCCCTTGTCAAATCAAAAAGTGCACATACACTTTTAACACTGGAAAGAATTTGAACAACACGAAATGTTTGTACCCACTGACAACAAATGATTAGTAGAGGTAACATTGTATATAAGTAGTTAAAACCTTTTCAGACTTTACGGAAACTTTTTTGTGCTATTTTAAGTGTTGTTAGGTACACAAAAAGTTCGCTTGTGTTTTGTCTATTTTCTTGTTTTAAATGATTCCACCAACGTGCGCAGATGAAAGGAACTTTGTTTCATTATAACTGAATACGAATACGCCCCGTGGTTTTAGGTTGATAAAAGAATTTTTTTTGTTGTTGAAAGGCAATAAATGAGTAAAAAAGATGACAGAAATTAGAGTTCGTGCAGTGTTGCTGGTGACATCAAAGCGACCGGAAAACGACGAGAAATATGACTGGCCTTTGATGTTTTCCGACTCAATAGAAGAAGAAATGCCTTCGTGCTGTTCAAACTGAGATTAGTTTCGCTGAATGAAAAGCCTGTGACATTTCACTGTGTCTTCGCCGGAGATGTTTCGTCTTGTCATGCTTTCTTCTCTGATATGGCTGATTTTCCATCGACAAGACAGACTTTTTCTCTATAAGAAATTGCAGCATGACCAAGCACAATAGCCTCATTCTCAGTTCGTTTGTTGTTTTTTTTTTTCCTTCCACGTCTAAAGATTTCAACTCTATCCGGTGTGTACCCACGCGTGATCGATTACTGTTGCCCAATGATTGAGTGCTTTCCTCCAGTTCAGGTCATTTTTTCAACAAACGACCAAGCCATACGTGACAAGATCAAAAAAAGTACCCAATGCCTCTATGCTGAGCAACCATCAAGAAGAGTAAGATCGGAGCACCCAAGAGAAAGTTGGGCTTCTTCAGGCTATCTTGACCAAGCTACATACATCTGTAAAGACACGGGTGCCCCCACGACTTGATATAGGGGACCCAAAACCAATTACTGAGTTACAAGGCTGTGGACGCACGAGGTTGACCGAGATTGTTTGGAGAGTTTCTAGATCTTTAAAACTACGTTTTGAATATAAAGGATTTTTTCCTATTGATATTCAAGACTGGTTTATCTTGAAATAAATATGCTTTGGTCTAGAATTTTGAATATCTCGAGAACTGGTTGGTCAGCTTTGATATTTCAGAAAAAAAAAACATCACACCAAGCTCGTCCGTCGCCTCATCCTCATTCCATCAGTCTTGATTTTGCTCTTGGTGACATCTGGTGTTTTGACTTTTCATAACTGTACACTGATTATGCAACCATCGCAATACAACAAAACATTTAATTAAACGTTATGCCAGCTAGCGTTAAAGAAAAAACTTTTCAGCCGGACACAATATCTCATTCGCTTCCTCAATTCTTTATAGTCTCCTTGGCCATCTCTCTTTTCTTTACTTTCCATGGATACATCGATACGTCCTTATTTGAATTCAAACAGTGTGCAAGGAATTGACTCGTGAGAAAAGAATCGGAGTACAGAGGAAAGTCGTAACATGCAGTAAATCTTTCAAATCTGCCCTATATGATCACCGGTGGAGGTGGATGAAGAGAAAAAGACCCCTTAAGAAGGATGGGATGATAAGGCCTTTTCGACAAAGCTACGTGCAAGAAACCCTGGGCTCCGCTACGACATGGTACCGGGGACCGAAAACTATGCACTGAATTACAGGACTATAGGCGCAAGAGGGTGTGTCTGCGGAAACGTTTCTAGATCTTCAAAATCATGTTCCAAATATAAAGGACTCCGTACATGATGGACAGGAAGGATGATGGGCTAATAAGACCTCTGAAAGATGCAGCACACATATTATGTCCTATCGAATCAATTAGCCGACAGATAATCGATATAAGTAGCATCTTGGAACTCTTTATCAAAAAAGCTATTCCTTTAAATGTGAAGCAGTCGCCTGTTCAAGGGGAATCGACTCGAAATTAGGCCCCAAAACGTAATTCTGACGTATTGGAATATATGAAAATAAAAATTATCGGACGGTTGTTACTTTTTGAGTAGAATACGAGCATGTGAAATTGATTCAATATTCCAGAGCTCGGAACATCGCAGACAGGCCGGTGGTGACATGGTCGAAAAGTTATGAATAAATAAACATATAGACAACCAAAACAGTCCATCTATTTCATTAACAAACAGAGATAGATGTTTAAAAAACACACTTCGAATTCCACTGACCTTTTCCAAATTTCTTCCCATCTCAGTTGGAACTCATCTTACTTCATTTTTATTCCTCTCTGTTTTTTGCAAGCTCCAGTTCAAGTTGGACCCTGGAGATAACTTTGTTTTTCTATTATAGCAACAGGGGCAATCCTGACCTAATCTAAGGGAAGTAAACTCTTCACTGTTTGTTTGTCCCGTCATAATAAACCAAACCAATACGTATAATCCACAATTCTGCAACATGATATGAATTCAAGACCGGGTGATTGGTAGGTGGTTCTCTTACCGGTTAGGGCCAAATCAATATGTATAACAAATCTACGAGTATATTCCTAATATATGCAATATGAAAGTTGCTGAAATCATCATCAGTCGGAAAGGAAGTAGGAGTGAAGTCTGACCCTGAAGCAACCAGGTCTTTCTAAACATGTCTTCCTCTACTTTCAGTTAGTAGTTATCTTTTTCGTCATTTATCACGGGATATCTTTCTCGTTATTTTTTTTTTTTCATTTATTTTCATTCTTTTTGGATGTGTCCACCGGACATTTTAAAAGTGTCATAAGAAGTGTGATGTCGTCAACAGATGACGTATCGAACATTTTTTTACAAATGCTGCCAATCATCATCATCATCATCATCATCATCATCATCATCATCATCATCATCAATTTTTAATCGTCCGTTGTTGGACAAATACACTTCACAGGATCCGCCACATCTCTCTCTCTCTCGTGGGAGTCACGGAGCCAGTACTTTCTGAATTTGTCTACTTTGTTTATCCATCTAGTTTTCTACCGGCCTCAGTTTCACAAGTGATCTCTGAGGATCTATGTTATGAGTCATAATGTCCATAGGTTGTCTGCAATTGTCACAACATAACCAGCCCATCACCTTTTAAATTTTCTGGTAGACTCAATTGTGTTTCAGACTCCCGTTTTCTCCTTGATATACTGCGCTGTCTTGTGATTTCTCCAAGTGAGGTTGAGCGCCCATTTATTTGCACTCCAACCGGAGCTAAGTGCGTCACAAAGTTAAGCTTAACATTGTAAAAAAAATGCTCCATGACGAAACCGATTGGACAATGCCACCCCTTTCCCAAAATCCAAAGATTCCCAACGTGCTTAGCAATGTGCAACCTTAGTGTCCCCTCCTTGCACCTGCACACACGGTTTTCAATGCTTATCACCACAGTATATCCGGTCTATTCGACAGACAAGCGTCGGTGCCATTACCAGCCTAACTTCAATTGATCCATGCCAAAAGGCCAGTAAAAATAGGGGTTTATTCATCTGCACTCCCCTTGGAGTGAAATGCGATACGAAGTCAAGCTCAACGGATGAAAATGGAGCACCTAACCAAAATGGGGAATACAGCATGATTCTCTCATTTTTGCGTTGCATGCATTTCAGTTTGCAGGTTTGTCTCTTAGTTAGGTTCCATGTTTCAGCTTCATAAGTGACAATTTGGAGAATGCATTAATTGTATACTCTTTTTTTTCGGATTAAAGGGCTCTCGTTGTTTTCGAAGGTTGAGCTTGTTCTGACAAAGGCTCGTCATTCTCGAATGATTTTCCGCTTGATTCCTTCTTTTGTGGGTTTCATGGATATTCGTTGTCCATGGTAGATGCTTTGGTCTCCAGTTCTCCAGTTTTGCATCATCGATAAATTTCTAATTTCCAGGGAGCACCATAGCCAGATTTTTAGATATACTCATTCAAAGTCCACTTATAACCAAACGCTAAGATTCCAGAAGTAATTATTGATAAAAACTGTACACTAACTTTAAATTAAGCTTACATATCATTTTTTTTAGTTGCCAGACTTCAGCTGAACTAACTTCACTATCCCCTCCTCCTGTTCTACCTTCACTAACATCACTAATAATACTACTACTATTGCATTTATGATCCAAGAAATCGCAGATACGGATATATTGATTTTTACTATAAATATCTTCAATGTTTTCCTCGTTTTGGTATTTGCCTACCTATTTTTAGCGCCATCACCAGTCTACCTGTTGGTGTTTATCTTCTTTTGTGCCTACTCTTCCTCTTGCTCCCTCACCCTGTTGGAGATGGTTTCACCTGGTAGCAATGATGATCAAAATCAGAAAACTGTGAGCCTGAGGGCATAATTTGACATGAAACTTTATTTCAACTCAAACTTAGATGGTTTATAAAAAAAAAATTCTGCCAACACGAACCCCTTTCCCAACATGCTGTTATTTTTCTCCGGTTTATACATGGTATTGCTTTGAATTACAATTAAAATTATTTAGATTTTAATGTCATTTGACAAGAAAAATATCCAGATGTAATTTTCTTAATTTGTTCCAATGGCAATATTGAAATATCTTTTTCTACTTAAAAGAATACTGGTGATACAAAATTCTAAGGTAAGTTGTTTAAGCTTGGACCACATCGGAGTTTGACCCTATAAAAGCTAATCTTGCTCTGGTCTTCGTTGCTCTTATGCAGGTTATAGAAATACAAAGAGAAAGATATCACAAAGAGAAAGCTTATATGTCATTTCACTACTGCGTAGAATATGGATAATTTTTGCACATTTCAAGATGGTCACTGAACATTTTTGGAGCACAGTGCGTTTATTCTCTGTGTTGTGCTTGTAACTACTCCTTTTTCTATATGCTATGGTTGTTGTTGTTGGTGTTGTTGTTGTTTTATTTGTGCTCATCCTCCTTCTTAGTCTTTTTTTACTTCTCCTTTTTCTTCTCATTGGCCGTCTTTCTATTCTTACCCCTCACTATCTTCTTCTTCTTCTTCTTCTTCTTCTGATTATTATCATTATTATTATTATTATTATTATTATTATTATTATTATTATTATTATTATTATTATTATTATTATTCATTTTCTCCTCCTACTTCTCCTTCTCCTTCTTCTTTCCCTTCGGTTTCTTCTCCTCCTCCTTCTACTTCTTCGTCATCTATCCCATCATCTTCTTCTTTATTCATCTTTCTTTCTTTTTCTCATTCTCTTTCTCCTCCTTCTTCTCCTTCTCGTCGTTCTTCTTTTTTTCTTTTTTTCTAATTATTATTATTATTATTACTATTATTATTGTTATTATTATTATTATTATTATTATTATTATTATTATTCATCTTCTCCTCCTACTTTCCCTCATCCTTCTTTTTCTTCTTCTTCTTAATCTTCTTCTTCTTCTTCTTCTTCTTCTTCTTCTTCTTCTTCTTCTTCTTCTTCTTCTTCTTCTTCTTCTTCTTCTTCTTGTCGTTGTAATTCATATTCCAGCATTTCCAACCCGCTTTTCTCCGTCAACATTATTCATGTCCCATATATATATATATATATTTTTTCCATCTTCTTCTTTTCGTTCCCTTTCTTCTTACAATAAATGTCTTCAATGTTTTCCGCCTTTTTGCATGCTTTGAAGCTATAAATCTTCCTCATTTCCCTGTTTGCACGGGTTGCTACACGCACTGGCATGAAATATAACGATAAAAAAAGAAAAAAGAATGAAGAGACAAATAAGCAAGGCGCTTCTGAAGCCTCTTCATCAAGAAGGCGGGGAAAAAGTCACATATCTAAGCCTTCCTGCAATCAATCATACACGTGGCGAATCGGTGCATTGAACTGTCACGTGGTGAGCTGAGAAAAAGAAAAAGTAAGGGCCTGGTCTGGTTGGTCCCTAGATGTCGACCATCACGTGGACGATATCTTTTATCAAAAATTAAAGCCGGCGACGATCAATTGAAGAATTTTCAAGAAGGGTCGATCAAAAGATTAGTTACTTCTCTCGTCTCGACATTGGGTTCAAGCTCTTCAAAACAATCGTGAAAACTCTTGGACTGATAATAAGGGTCCAAACATTGTCAACTTCATAATCATCAGTCTTTCAACATCCATCGTTGGACAAAGACCTTCCCAAGGATTTGCAACACTTCTCTATCATAGGCGTTGCAGAGCCAGTACTTTCTGAATTTGTGACTAGCTCGTCTCTCCATCTAAGATTCTGCCGGCCTCAGTTCTGCATGTGATCTCAGGGGATCCGTGTCGTGAGTCACGATGTCCATTGGTTGTCCACCATTCGTGCAACATGGCCAGCCCACTGCCATTTGAGCTTTTCAACGGATTCTATGACGTCCCTGACTCCTGTCTTTTCCTGGGTGTACTGTGCTGTCTTGTGTTCTCTCCATGTAAAGCCAAGCATAATTTTCTCATATGCACGTCCCTCGTTGGGGTCGGGGAAGCGTGAATGATGGAATATTCAGCCCTACAGTCTCATGGTTGTTGCCAGATCATTTGACACATACATACATATATATATACATACTTTCATACATGCATACATCGACAGTTAGACGAGCAGAATCAATTGAAAACTAAAGAATCTTATGTTTTCATTTTTGGTTGACGGAGACACTTTTAGTCGACGGTATCTAGAAATGGCTTATTCCAAACACTTCTCATTGATGTCAATTTTTCCGAAGCTTTTGATTTCAATCTTGTGTACTTGATTTCACGAGTTAGCTCTGAAATTTCAGGACGCATCTAATGATTTTTCATTAGAAGGATGCAAGCCTTTAATATACCGACAAAATGACGAGTAACTCAAATTCTGATTTGACCATCTGGAAGCTGTGAATGGATTAAACCTGCCTAAATTTATACAAAAATCCAAGCCAAAAATCTTACAAATTAGACTCTTATGATAAATCATCAACTCACAAAGAAGAGAAACTGTGCCGACGGAACGAGCTTCGGTATGCATTGGCTCAAATCTGTATTTATTTTTGTGTCAATGTAGCTCCCCCAAAATGTTATATTTACGTCTCAATCTGCTTTTTCAAGGGATTTACGTATTTATGCGATCGTAGTGTAGCGTAATTGAGACTGCAACGTAAAACGGGATCGGTGGACCAAGTTCAAAGTTCACCCTAGCATGTTCATGGTAGCCCCATAATAATGTCTCTTGAATGGATCCGGTTAAACCCTAGGCTACAAGTAAGTACCATGGCAAGTGGAACCCTTTTAGCCCTAGAAGGCTTGTCATCTGAAAGAAAGTTACCCTCACAGGAGAAAAAAAAACTACAGCATTGACGTAGCTGTAGCTAGTCCCAAGCAAAGGTGAAGGCTGGGAGTTAGGCACGGGGTTAGCAACTCCAATCCTCAAACCTTAATTGCCACTGAAACCATAGCAGAGAAGTCGAGGTCTTCTACTTCACCGGTCGGTTTTTGTTAACTGTTCATGAGTTGAAAGGAACAAATCAAATGAGAGGAAAGGGTGTATGCAAGGTGATATCGCATTTTCAAAAACATCTTACTTGGTATTTGGGGGGAAAAGCTTCACAAAAAGGATGTTACTAGTATAGACGCTGTATATGATAAAAAGCGTAAATTACAGAGACGATTTCGAACAAAAAAGAGACTTCTAAGTTCTTATTTATATGAGTCCCTGTGGAGAAATACTATAAAAATGACGAAGAAACTGTACTTTATTATTTTATGATATCAATTCAAGTGTATATTCATTTCTGTAGTACATATCTGAAAACAATATTTAATCTTTTTCGCTAACTGCATCCATAACCATATTCCAAAGCCTCACACAAACACTATCCCTTATCACTAACCCCAAACATTAACCACTGATACTATTCTGTGGGTTTTTGTTTGAAAAATCAATGAGTTCTGAATCAAAATTTTCCTCTGTCATGAATGTCCAAGGATTTAGATAAATGTTCTAGTTCTCAAAACATGGGACACTTAGATTGAAAAGGCCCCTTGGAGTTTCTATTTGTTCACTTCTTCAGTTTACTATTATTCATCATTTAAAGTAGAGATGTTTTTCTGACTGGTCGTAAACACGGTCGGTTCAACTGTCCATTCGTCGGTAATGTAGTTTTAAACATAGGAAAAGGACCCCTCTGGAACATTTACGGGGAAGACCTTATAATTATAAATAAACATGATTTCTATATAAATATATTCCTACAGATATACTTAATTTTTATTCGTAACATAGTTTTAATGATTGAAAGAAGGAACCCTCTGGAATAAGTACGAGGAATAACATATAATTATAAATAAAGTTAATTTAATTGTCAAATTATTGCCTTTTCGTTATTCTTTTATTGAATGCCCTCTTTATTGTCACTTAATGGATGAATAATAAATGTATTTATTCACAAGTGTATAACATAATTAAGATACATTTTTATTATGTATGCCTTAATTATGTTATATACTTTTCTTCAACTTCCTAGAATGCCCTTCGGAGATATCAAAACAATATGAATTGATTTGTTTTGGCATCAAGCTGGCCACGTCGTGTTGTTCAGACAACTTGTTGGCCACATTGTGCTGTTTAGGAATCAAGTCAGCCATATTGTGTTGTTCAAGCACCGAGTCGAGCACGAGTGTTTTTTAGACATCCAGTAAGCCACATTGTTTTTTTTTCAGACATTTGATTGGCAACATTATGTTGTTCAGGCATTGAGTTGGCCACATCGTAGGCAGTTCTGGCATCGAGTAGACCTCATTGTGTTGTTCAGGCATCAAGTCTGACATATTGTGTTGTTCAGGCGTCTAGTCAGTCATATCGTGCGCAGTTCTGACATCAAATAGACCACATTTTGTTGTTCATGCATCGAGCCGGCCACATTGTGTTGTTCAGGCATCGAGTCGGCCACTTTGTGTTCTACCATCCTATTCAGCAACCCTAATTGTAAGTCGTCGATCATTTCCAATGTTTTTTTAGGTATCGGATGCGCCACATCGTATTGTTCAGACATCCAGTTGGCCTCATTATATTGTTCAGGCATTTACTAGGTCCCATTGTGTTGTTCAGGCATCGAGTTGGCCCCATTATGTTGTTCAGACATTTAGTAGGCCACATTGTGTTGCTCAGGCATCGAAATGGCCTCATTATGTTGTTCAGGCATTTACAAGATTGCATTGTGTTATTTAGGCTTCCAGTCGATCACATTGTGTGGTTCAGTCGGCTACAATATGTTGTTTAGGCAACCAGTTGCCCACATCGAGTTCTACCTCTCCCATGTGCCACTAAAGTTCTGTATCGTCGATCACTTTGAATGATTTTTTTATTCAAGTTATACGCATTCAAAACACTCGATGGTTATCAATCTTCAAAAATCTTTTGTGTCATACAATCATCCATGTACATGGCATGCAGTATTATCCACAAGCTTCAGTTACCATACGAAAATATTCAGTAGCCGTTTTGTTCAAATATTTTTACAATATAACTTTATGTGATCTTTTCAATATTTTTTTCATATATACATACATATGTATTAATATATCGTCAAACTCAAGTATTAAGTCTGGATTTGATTTTGTTTTTGGACCGCAACAAGAACACTGAAAGCAATTTTCACCAAAATTAGGAGTGTGAACCGATATGTAGAATCAATATTACTGTAATGTTATTTGAACTCAGGACCAATTTATTGCCAGGTAGCTGTTTCATGGATTGAACTAAATTGACAAGTATTAGATATCAACGGACACAGATAGGCACGGGCTTATTCATTCTGAAAAATAAATAGGTTTTTACAAAAAAACATATCTTGAATCACTGTCGTCCCACCTATGGCCCGACCATCCAGGCAATTTAGCAACCGTTTCTTTAGGTGCCTTTGTCAATGGGCCTGTCTAGGGAGCGTGCGTATGTGTGTTTGACCGGGCACTCCCAGTAATATTTTGAGAGCAATAATCTTGAGACGTTGCAATGATTCACCACAAAGCTCCCTCTGAAAACATTGGGGCGTTTTGTTTGGTCTATACCATCATTTGGGGGTCAACAATATCCAAATCTTGTGCTGGTGTTATTAGATAGAATAACTATTATTCAGATAATTTATCAGTTGATCAGAGCTTGTGCAGGCGTGGACTATCGTGATTCACTAATGCAATGTACAGATATTTTTGTATTTTTTCTCTTCTATATGCAATACGAAATTTGCAGTATTCATCTTTTAGTCGGAAGAGAAGTTGAAGCGGAGTTAGGCCCTGCAGCAAACAATTTTACACACATACACGCGTGCACACATATATATGTATATATGTGTGTGTGTAGTTCTGTGTTTTGCGTTTTTATTGTTTGATCTTTTTTACCTATCTGATCAATGTATGACATTGAAAAACACCAGAACTTCACTAACCTAATTTCTATTCCTGCTTTCTCGTTTTTCGTTCAATCAACAACAGTTATTGATTAATCTCAACTCAGTCCTGACAGATATTCAACGAAATACACAACCTCGGTAGCGACATAATAAATAACAAATCTGATTACTCACTCAATAGAAACCGTCACTAGACCAACGTCTTTTGGCGGTGATCAATTGATGAATCAGGAAAAGGGGTGATCAATGGGGAAGTTATCACTTTCACCTTTTTGGTGGGTGGAGATCGCTAAAAACGTCTGAATTTTCAAAACAAAAAAACAAAAAAAACAAATGTAGATGCTGCTTGACACAAACCAAACGATTAATTTTAGCGTCAATTTACGTAGCAAATTAACCCCAAGTCTATAAACACAGCTGAGAGATTAAGAAATAATTTCAGAAAATTACATACGTAATAAGGAATGAATTTCGGAGGGCACTACCCTTTAGCTGTGGTGGCACGATCTATCGTCAGCCAGACCAACTTGAAAACTGAAGAAACCTATCTGGACAGTTCTGGTCACAGTTTTGGTTGACGGTCCCTAACACAGCGTTAAGGAAAATGACATTAACAGAAACATGCAAAGCTACCACGAACAAGCAGGTTGATTTGGAGAAAGGAAAATGGCGTACTGGGGTAAAGAAGGAAGAGGAAGAATTGTCAGAAAAAAAGGGTTGTAAATAACGCATGTGAAAACAAGAATTTTGTGCAAAGAAATCAAGGAACACATCTGGTTAGTCACTTGTGACCAAGCAATTTTGGTAGTATGTCATGTTAGGGGTGATCAATTTAAGAAGAACTGAAAAAAGACTGATCTAGGGATAAGTTACTCTCCTCGCATATTGTTTTGGCAGTGATAACTCGAAAAAATTCGAATCTTCAAAAAACGAGTATGAACGCTGCTGAACAAAAACTAAGAGTCTGATTTTGCATAAACTTACGTTGTAAAATGACCCAGCGTCTAAGAACCTATTGGAAGGAGATTTTTTTTTGAAAGAAAAGGGTGTTCCAAACATGATAAGGGGCAAATCTTGACATTTTCAGGGTCCTAGCTCCATTTGTGTTCCCTATACGTACGTTACTTACGTAAATAGCCAGTCAGCTAGAAAGAAAGACTACCTCAAAAAACAAAAAAGGAAAAGAAACCTATGCTGACATGTTGCTGAATGTTTTGGTAATAGTTTTGTTTGACCTTTTTCTAAAAAGGACATTGATTCGAAATGAGGTTAGGGATGGATGGAAGTTAGTTAAGACGAAGAAATATCGTTTGGAAAACGACGCAAGACTAGAAAGAATTTTGTGCAAAAAAAAATCAAAGATTAAGAAAAGGAAACCTGAATGGATTCTATAAGATAACAAGTGCAGAATGGTGACAATTCAGTGAATCGATGGTTGTGGTCTTGTACTGTAAGAAGGTTAAAAGTAGAAGACAACGATTTAATGGAAAATAGTGTTGTTTACTTGCCAAGGACATTCCTGGTAAAAGGTCATGGAACTGTTTTGAAATGCTCTTTATATAACCTGTTGGTGGGGACTAACGTCGGATCACTGTCCTGTAACAGAATGTGATTTTAGATGTGATTTTTCGATTCTATAAGTCACTCTGAGATTCAGAAACTTGAAAAATAATCGGCGATACTGGACTTTCAAACACAAAAGAAAACGTAAAAACAAAAAAGTAATATCGAAATTTGACTCGCAAGTTTGGAAAAATAAAATAGATTTTTTTTTAAAGCCTGGCTAGGCTAGGGTCGAGTATTGATGTAACAGCTGATCATTTTTATCAGATTAGCATGGTAGTTGTAGAAAATTGGTTGTACGATTAATCACTCACCCTCTCTCTTCTATACCAACCATTGTGGCATACCAGTGACGAGATATGTCTGTCAATTTATGTGATGAATAAAGCTAAGGGTATCAGTGTGAAACAGATATCAGCCGCCTCAACCAAAATCCGAACTCGGTTCGCAGATTTTGTTTACCGTAATACTACTTATACCACCAATTCTTATATAGATCATTAGTATGCGCTTATGTATCTCTTCAAGGTTACTAATAACTACATACATAATTTTCCCCGTGGATGATGTTCCCACCAAATTATATTTTAAGTAGGAACCTCCACTGTAATTCAATAATTTATTCCGCTTTCCAATCAGCTGAAACAATGCAAACAGAAAAAGAGGAAAGGGAGTAAAGCAAAGCTTTACTGTTTTTATGTAAGGGGTGCCAAAGCCGTGGGGGTGGCTGCGGTAGCTGTCCCTACTCTCATGGCCAAGGGTCAAGGGAGCAGCTTAAGGCATCAATGAAAAAAAGGAAAGTGTACCGATAAACAAGTAATGCGCTCCGTTTCAAACGGCTCAATGTTGTTATGGTAAATATTTTCGGCTAAATCTGAGTGATTCTTTCCTAAAATTAATCCGATAAAAATCTACAATCGTAAAAAATCTGGCAATTTTTTTAAAAAAAGTCGTGTTTTGGATAAAAGTGAATGTTTTATTGTTATTGATAATTTGTTCAGGAGTCATCGTAATTTGATTTGATAAGTGGGCTTTCAATTATTATATAAAAAGTTATAGCAATAAGATTAGCTGAAAGTGGGAAGTTCAGCTGATTTTAACCATTTTTAGCCATTAAAAAAAAGGAATGTGTAGTAATATGGAAATCTGCCCTAGCCCAAATTGCTGCTGATTCCCCTGGCAGGGCTACTACTGTTGCTGCTGACGCCTTAGTGGTGGCACGGAAAACAATTCCACTAAGTACAGGCTTCTCAGAACATCAATGAATAAAACTGTGTTCCACTTATGATTAAAAGATTTTTACTTAATCAATGTATTGAAAGCATTGGAAAAAACACGAAATGGAAAGAATTCAAGAAAATCAGGAACGTATCTATATTTCAAAAATTCATTTATACTAAAATATATATTAGTATATATTTGTCACTGGTAAATATATCTGGGGTATCAGCTAGTCCAGAAGATGGATACAGACAGAGTCTGATGGTTTTTTTTTAGCCAACTACGACCCAATGCAACCATCGTTAATAGCTTCTGAGATATGACCGATTCGGTGATCAAGACATCCGAGCTCGGTTATGGATCGGTAGCAATAGAATATAATAACATGGATATATCCGTAGAAAACTATAGTGTTATTTATGCATGGATCAGCTCTTAGGATCCTAAAGCTATTCTATTGGGTAATTTGATCCTAATAATTCAAGTATCTTAATATTCACTTTTTTAAAGACTCAACACAAGCATTTTTAATGAAGGATCAGACATGAAGTCTGAAGGTTTTTCATGACGTAATCAACTTTGTTATGTCATAATAGAAAAGCAAATTAACCAATGAGATGTATGATCACAAACACACAAGGTAGTAGATACACGTATTGTATGTTTACGTACTTATATTTACTATTACAATTATGATTATCAATCATTACATTATCTTCGGTAAGTTATTTTTTGTATGCACATTAACTTCGAACGTGTGTGTGTACCCAGACTCTCAGAGGGAACCCTGGTGATAATAATGGTTGACACTGCTTCATCTGATAGAAAATAAATAGAAATTCGGTAAAGTTTTAAAAAGGGTGCCAAAGAAAGAAAACAGATAGGAAGTTGCTGAATCAGTTGAAGTTATTATCAGTTAGTTGTCATATTTTTGAGAACAAACGGAGAAATTGATTGATAAAAGTTAAAGGTGGAAAATGAACGTGAAAATACGAGATTAGAAACGAAGTGAGAGAAATCCCGAGAGAAATCACTTGAGTCCATATTCATGATTGGAAAAAGATTAAAAAATGTTCTTAGTATGTCAGGTTGTCTTTCTGTACCCATGTGGTGTTATGTATATTTGCATTCAATTAGGAATCCATTCATATCTATACGTCTGTTTGGGATATATATATATATATACATACATATATATATATATATATATATATATATATATATATATATATATATATATATATATATATTCTCTTCAACACAAGAATACACAGAAACAAACGCACATATACACCAAGTTTTTAACATGCATAAGCAAATGCATATGGAAAAAAAAACACATACAGACATAAACATATTGGAAAGATCATACGAATAAAAGTTGGCACACACTTAATACACACCCATAAGATATACAAAACTGAAAAAACGAACACACACACAAGCATACACATAGGCACACAGGCACACAGGAAATGAAAAAAACTTGAAAAGATACACATATGAACATACATATACACGAACCGTAAGTATACAGAGAAATCATTCAAGTACATTCACATATAATATTACACGTACACGTTTGCCCACACACGTACACACATATGCATACGCATTTGTGCTTTTGCATGTGTGTACATATCACAGAACGCAGTAACACATTTACATTCCGACTTTTAAATAATAGGCAGGACAGACGCTGTCTTTGAAGGTTGTTGAAGATGGACGAAAAGTTACAATATTTATAAATTTCTTTTGACATCTTACACACAAATCTATGCTCACAAACATACACATAAGCATAAAAACAGACACTCACTCATAATTACATATATATGGTAGTTCTTCAGTTAGTGCAAAAAGTATCTGTTTCATTCCAAAAAGTTCATTTTAATATCATTATACAGCTCCAATATTGACAGAATTTTGAGTAAACATTGAAAAATACGAAAAAAAGATAAAACAAGATTGAACGTTCAAAAGTTATGTACAAAAATCAGAAATCTTTGATGTAAACTCTGCTAATTCTCTCCAGCGTATATTATTTTTTTTAATTGTTGTTCCAGATAGTGAAAATGTAAACCTAAGAAATCGATTATGGGAAAAAATCATGAAGAAGCAACGTGTAGAACTCACTGAATTTTATTCGCAAGTTCAGCGATTTATCATTCAAAGACAGCATATATACGCTAATTCCCAGCCTGGAAGTTTCCCACGAATATTTTCCAGATATAATCATAACATATTTCCATTCTCTGTACTTCATTATGCTGAAATATGAATGAAAGCATATCAACATCATCATCATCAGTGGCAGCAGCTAGTTGTTAAATATGGACCTTCCTTAGAGTCCAACAAATCTCCCAATCATGGGTTTCACGGCGCCAATACCTTATGAACTAAATATAAATTGTCACGCAATCTCGTTTTGTTCCAGTAACAATTCCGCACATGATCTCCAGGGATCCACGTTGGGAGTCGTGCTGTCCAGTGATTTGTGAAAAGAAATGGTGTGCCTGTTAAAATGCTTATGAGCAATACGTATATATATATATATATATATATATATATATATATATATATATATGTCATGAGTCGCAATGTCCATCGGTGGTCCGCTATTCTTTAAACATGGCCAGCCCACTGCCATTTGAGGTTTTTAATGGATTTTATGATGTACCTGACTCTTATCTTTTCCCAGATCTACTGTGCTGTCTTGTGGTCTCTCCATGTGAGGCTCGGCATAATTCTGTCATGTGCACGTGGTATGGTTCTCAATTTGCAGATCTGTCTCCTGGTTAGGTTCCATGTTTTCTGCTCCATAAGCGACTAATGAGAGGATGCATTGGTTATACACCGTTCTTTTTATGATTCTCCTTCTGTAAACCCTTTCAATTTGGTAAATGACCCCAATCTGACAAACTCCCCAATGAACAAAATATTTTGTTTTTAATTCGAAGGTTTTAGTTAACCGCTAATGCTATTCGCTATTCTTGCAACAGCCACTGGTTCTATTCATCTTCAGTTTTCAATTATTCTGTTCTGACCTTGTGGGATAATATGCAAAGAATAAGTAAGGATACCATGGTAATGTCTTTATTCAGTTTCCTGAAATAATTACATACAATAAAACTAAGAGGCACACGGAGAGCGCATCGCTCTGCCAAGATTATAGTCCGGGGGGGGGGAACTGTACGTGGATCCACCCAAAGATTCGATCACTTTTTCCATAGCCCACTGCCGAATATTCCACAAGACTTCATTGTTATTTACTGAACTATCGTGCGGACAAAAATCAACATTTGGCGATATTATGTGGTGCGAATATATGAATTCGACGAAGGGGAATAATTGTACAGAGGAAAAAAACACGATCGGAAACTCTTTGATCCTCACTAAAATTTGAGCAACCCATCCTTACTTCACTGTTAATCCTCCCAAGAAATTTAATTGGAATTCATGGAGTAATTTAAGAAATCATGTGTGGAAAGACAGATGTTTCAATGGAATAGAATTAATTGACAAAACATAGAACATTTTTAAACCTTCATCGTGGAGTCAACTCCTCCGATGGTATCAGCCGGGGCAGGCTTTCCCCTCAGCCTCACCCTGATCTACTACTGAGTCCTTGTTTGAATCAGTATCAGAGCGTAGCTACCCGGCCTCTTGTCTGGGATAATAGAGTAGCAACTGTTCCTTTGTCATCTTCACGTCTTAGGGATAGTATCCGGCATTAACAAGGCGAATCTATATCGGGGGATTCAGACAGGGAGTTCTCACATCCTCATAACACTGAACGTATCGGGATTGTCCTGACGCCTTTTAGACGTTAGATGATTTATCTCCTCTTCCACAAGTACCTATGTGTTCCTCTACATTGAATCAACCTTGTGCCAAAATCCATCCTCGCATGGGGAGGGGTTTAATTAACTCGTCTCCTCTTTCCATTCTCCTCAATCACTTCTAAATCATTTCCCCCATCCACACCACCTAGCCCCATATGCAAACTGGCGTTATAAAGCCGACCGTGTAAGGTAATTAAAAACAGATTTACAGGTTTGACTACTCGAAAATAGGAACTGCCACATGACCAATATTTTTGGAAGTACGTTGAGGATGATCAATGAATCGTTGATAAAAAGAGTTATCAATAAATAAGTACCTCCTCCTGCTTTTTTTTGGAGGTGATCATTAAAATGTATGAATTCTAAAATTCTAATATATATATATATATATATATATATATATATATATATATATATATATATATATATATATATATATATATATATATATATATATATGTATATATATATATATACTAACAATACCAAACTCAAACTATCGGGACCAATTTCACGAAACTTACATTGTAAATTGAACATCTGTTAAAAGCATATACGGATGGTAGGGAGGTTAAAAACAGGAAAAAAGTTGTTTTTCTTTTGTAGAAGTATGGAGTAACTGTTTACAGCCATCGATTGGTGTTATCTGTACGCACGGCACATACATAACTAGCCAGCCAGCCAGCCAGCCAGACCTACTGGAATACTGGAGAAACTTACATTGATATTGTAAATTGTCTAACAAGTCTCTCCCTTCAATCCACTCTTGCATTACGATTGAATCACGTTGGATTCATCGGCTCTTTTACCATCACTGAAACTAATTAATCTCGAGCTAGGTCAATGTCTAGATGGGTGACTATTTAGGAAAACCAGGTTCTCTAAGCAACTGAAAGTCATGTAGAGGGCCCTCTGTGCTGATCACTTGATCTGCTTGGGACAAAACCGATTTAAATAGAGCAAGCCATAGCCTTGCTCTCCACTCCCTGAAACCTCTAACTTGCCTGGCTGCGAGCGGCACTATTTAAATGAATATCCTCTTTCTATCCTTGCCATTCTACTTTATACCTTTCCAATCAATTTTCTTCGTCCACACTTCCAAGACCCATACTGAAATCGACATTATAAAACCGAACGGTATGAGGTAATTAAAAACAGATTTACAAGTCCTCTTCTTCTTTAATCCAGCCTTTCTGTTCAGTTCCCACCTGACCGGCGATTCACTAACCAAACCGCCGACGGTCCGAATAGCGAAACAATAAAATCCAATCGACATCTTCTATTTGGCTCTTGGGAAATAGTTTTAGCATGATTGTGTTCCAAGCTACCAAACCGTAAAAGAGAGTCTGGCCACTATCCGTTCCACATCTTAATTTGGTCGCAGGACAGACACTATTGTCCTCCTTTCTTTCATTCATCTCTCCAGTGACACATAGTCGGACACAAACAATGGAGATGACTTCACAATGAGAGCTGTAAGGATTTTAATTAATATCTCACTCTAGCAGACAGACTGTCACTATCAAAATACCTCTCTTGCTCCAGGATGATGCATCGCAGTCACGTATTACAGTCCCGCTCTGTCTGGCACAAGGCCACAAAAGTTATGTGTATTAGCAGACTGTCATTATCATAGGAATATAGAATGTGTATGAACAAGATGTTTGCAGTCTCACTTCGTCCGGCACAAGGCCACAAGTGTGATCTACAGGCTGGATATTGCACGGTAGGAATGTGCCTAAAAAATATCTTACTAAGTACTGTTTCACTGTGAACGGATATTTGCTATGCTAAGCTTTGTTAAGTTTAGTTTTAAGAAACAAGCATAAGGTTCCTAAAATGAAATCATGCAATTAGAGCTCTAAAATCTTTCATTAAGTTTTAAGTTCATGCAAAGGAAATGAAATGTCAGTTTCGAAGGACGAATCTTTTGATTGAAATTATCGCATTTTTACCATTTAGTTTCTTTATTCAATAATGATAAGTTCAAATATTTTTATGCTATTCAATGAGGAGTCCCACTGTGAATTACAAACAGATTACGAAATCAAGAGCCAATATCTTACTCTAGCAAATTGACTGTCAGTCTCAAAATGATCCCCTTGCTTTAGGGTAGTGTCCTTCCTAGGAAGTTCTGCTTAGCCAGACACAAGGCCACAAGTTTGATACACAAATTGAGCATCATACTGTCTGCAGTAGAATTGTTTTCCTATATAGTTTGGCTTAGTTTGACACAAGGCCACAAGTTTGGTACACAAGTTGAGCATCATACTCTCTGCAGCAGAAGTGTTCCTCTATAGTACCTTACTGAACTGTAACTAATGGCTTGCATCCATAGGTATTTGCAAAGCTTAGTTTAGTTTGGAACAAGGCCTCAAGTACTAGTTACCCAGTAAGGGCCATATCCAATACTGTGTCATAATTATTAGCCATCCTATGAAAAAGAAAACCATCTGCAAGAGTAATGATCAACGAGACTAGCCTGCAGAATATTGCCCCACAACATACGCCTATAGGTTTTGATTCAAGAACGTCGATTATCCGAATAAGATAGTCGCAAATATTTTTTCCCTAATCTGTTTTTAATAACCTCATACAGTCGGTATTAAAATGTCTGTTTCAGTACGGGGTTCGGAAGTGTGGGCGAAGAAAATTGATTTGAAAAGTATTTAGTGAAACGACAAGTATAGAAAGAGGAGATAAATTTAAATCGTACTGCTTGCACCCAGGCAAGTTAGAGGATTCCAGGAGTGGAGAACAAGGCTATGGGTCTCCAGTGATCACCACCAGTGGCTCTTTACAAGACTTCAGCTACTTAAGAAACTGTTCCAAAGACACTGAGGGCGAGACTGGAGAAGCTCGGGATAAAATGAAGGATTGAGACTGCACAGGCCACAGCACTGCTAGGAACAGCACGGATACCGAGGAAAGTGCTAGAAATACAAAGTCTGCGACACTAAATATTAGCTGTAACCTAAGAGAGGAGGAAGGGAAATGGAAGCAGATATGTGAACCACAGTGCTGGTGTGATAGGCAATGGAGCGATTAGATGTAGGCTTAAGACCTGAGGAGACTTACTGTTACCCAGCATTCAGTGATGACCACTGGGCAACCGCTGTGAAACAGTAAACTACAGTATTCGTTTGGTAAATGAGAATGTGGAGACGAGGGCTGGAGACTTGAGGAGACTTGCTGTCACACAACCTCCAGCAGTAAACACCAGGTAACTGGCGTGAAATAACAATAATAATAATAATAATAATAATAATAATAATAATAATAATGATGATGTAAAGGTAAGATTTCATGTTCTGATGACGAAAAAAATGCTGAATTTAAAGATTAACATATATCTATCAATCCATCTATCTATCTATAAATATATATATATATATATATATATATATATATATATTAATATAAACAAAAAGAAAAAGAAAACAATATATGTGGAAAATAGAACAATATTCACCAAATTCATCGAAAATCCTTATTAACCACGTATGTATCAAGAAATGGACTTGGGTAATCCGATAAAATTATTATAAATTGCGTTGTATTATATAGAAACTTCAAAATGGTATCCCATCGTTGCCCAATTAATGTTTTACTCACCTTAGATAACGTAAATAGAAAAGACAATTAAATAAAACGGGGCTGCTGCAATATAAAATGCAATGTGTATCTATAGATTCCATAAATGTTTTCATGTTCAACGTTGCCAGTAAACGTACTTTGTATTTCCCGATGAAGGACCAAGTCATCTACCACATGGAATTAACAAAAAAATATTATGAAATAGAATTCCTTCATGGTGATTTCCTCGTCAATCATTAATTTCCTAATAGTATTTCTTCATCTTGATTTCAGTTGCTTTACTTTGCAACGATTCAGACTGTCAGTCTACAACAATAAGTGAACATTGCATATCAGATATAAATTTCCGGCGAAACCCGAAGCCTAATTCCCTTTTTGTTTTGGGGAGCCAGGATTTCTGTACTAGCTGCTGTACTGCTCGAGATACGAAAGTCCCCCTGCCGGCAAATATTCAAATCTGACCAAGTAACCTCAAAAGATTTATCTCTTTTGAGGAGGATGAGTCTTGTATTCCGTAGTTACCAATTCATTTTGAGTATAAATAGAGGATGATTCCTCCAGGAAAATATATCAGTTATAATGGCAACTTAAAAACACTAAATTACTGATATTTCATGTCTTTATTGACACTAATAGAGATAATTTTTCCATCGTTTATACTATTTTGTGTAAACACAATTCCTTGGTTGAAAGCCAGCGTTTGGGGAAAATATCTATGACGTAATAATCTGACCCGTAACCAATCGATTTAGTTTATTTCAGGAAGATTTCTCTCGAGGCTTACCAAATAACTCAAATATTAAAACGATTTTTATATTTTACTAGCGCATAGTCTTCAAATATGAAGGGGTTATTTATGTATAGATATGCACAAGTCGACCCAAAGCGTTTCTGTAGGGTAATTTTATTTTTATTTTTGAAAATATTCTCATAACAATTTTTTTATCAAATCTCAATCAAACTAAAGCTATTCAAATGAGTGAACACACAGGAATTTTTGACGGTTTCCATGACCCAATCTTCATTTTTATGCTATAATAGGAGAGAAAAATTGACAAATATAAATTTATTAGCGCAAACAAACAGAGAATAAACTAGTGTATATGCTTATAGATTATTAATTGAATATACCCGTAAAAAATGAAAGGCTAGTCTATGTATTGACAGGCCGAAAGAAACCTAAATCTATTTTATTGGGTAACATATTTTTTTAATAGTTCAAGTACCTTAATTTCAAGGATTGTTCTCTCTTAACTCAATTCAAGCTGTATCAATATGTAAACAGGTGCCTTATCCTAAGGGTTTCTATGGCATAATCTTCATTAATATGTCATGATAGGGAGATAATTTGACCAATGACATGGATGACATAATGAGGAGGAAAATTGACAAATATAATTTTATGAGCGCAAACAAACAGAGAATAAACTAGCGTATATGCTTATTGATTATCAATTGAATTTACCCTTAAAAAATGAAAGGCTAGTTTATATATTGACAGGCCGCGAAGGAACTTAAATCTATTTCATTGGGTAACATAATTTTTTGATAGTTCAAGTCTCCCAATTTCAAGAATTGTTCTGTCTCAACTCGAGTCAAGCGATTTCAATGTGCAAACAGACGTCACATCCTGAGTGTTTCTGTGGCGTAATTTTCATTAATATGTCATGATAGGGAGATAATTTGACCAATGACATGTATGCCATGATAAGAAAGAAAATTGACGATTAAAATGTGAGAGCGCAAACAAACAGAGAATAAACTAGCGTATATGCTTATCGATTATCAATTGAATATACCCATAAAAAACAACAGGCTTGTTTATGTATTGACTGGCACCAAGGAACGTAAATCTATTTTATTGGGTATATTCTTTGATAGTTCAAGTATCTTAATTTCAAGGATTGTTCCGTATCAACCCAAGTCAAGCTGTATCAACGTGAAAACAGACGCCATATCCTGAGGATTTCTATTGCATAATTTTCATTAATATGTCATGATCGGGAGATAATTTGACCAATTACATGGATAAGCACAAACAAGCCTAGAAGATGTAAGCCTGTACGCTCATTGTTAGTTCAGATAATTATTTCTGCATTAATTAAAAATTATCAAACAAAACTTCAATATATACAGACATCCTAGCAAATCACCCAACTTCACGTATAGGTGTTTTCTTCTTTTTTTTTTTACAAAGAATTAAATTCCTTATATCTTTTTATCCCCAGCTTTAGAATTATCCCAAAATTTGATGAATTTCTGAATTTAACATTTTATTTCATTTTTTTTCCTTTTTCACGAATAAATTCATTTTATCATAGTTTGGGGTGCATGGCATTTTTGAGCTGACGAGTTGGACCACGGAATAAAGTAGGTTGATAACCCCTTAAATAAATATTGACGTAGAGTCTTCTCCAGGACTCTAGGGTCTTCCAACAAGAAATATAGGAATTCACAAGAGAGAATCATGTTTAAAACCACATCAGGAGATTATGACAACACAAAATTTATTAGACATTAAACGGAGTCAGAGATAACGTAGAATCCATTAGAAAACTCAATTGGAAATGGTTGGACCATATTGCAAGTATGTCAGACAACTGATGGACATTACGACTCACAGATTAGAACCCGTCATATTGTATGCTAAACTGTGACTTGCAAAAAGTAAAATAATGTGACGAATAAGATAAGTTCAGAAAGTACTGCCACTGCAATGCCCATGATGGACAGGTCAGTCGTTAAAAGGCTGCTGCCGTTGCTGCTGCTGCTGCTGCTGCTGCTGATGATGATGATGATGATATTTCAACATGTTCTCCGATTGTTTTCAAGACTGTGACATCATTTTCCGAACGACCGAATACCTGATCACAGTGAATGCGTGCTGTTGTTATTCTGGTCATCTGAATTGATTACCTCCTTCTCTCTCTCTTTTCTCTCTCTCTCTCTCTCTCTCTTTCTCTGTCTGTCTGGTGTCTCTGTCTCTGTCTCTCTCTTTGATTATATCTATCATTAATTATAATAATTGACGAACACGATCTCACTATTAACCTTTGGAATATGTTATCCATCATACGATAGTGATCAATCTCAGATGCTTGATTATTATTTGTGTTACTATAGATTCTCTGGTCAATATTACACACACACACACACACACATACATACAAATATATATATATATATATATATATATATATATATATATATATATATATATATATATATATATATCACATTCAGCTCCTCGTTGTTCAAGAAAGTTTTCCGAACATAGGAATATGAACATCGACTGCAATAGTGCATGGTGCTTTTTGTTAAAAAACTGTCAACTAAAACTCTCACAAAAACTGCGAACATAGATTTCTCCAATTCTAAGTGGTCCCGGTTGGCTATTTCTCTGTGTTGGTGTTGTGCATTCGAACTGTCCAAAATGACCTAGAAAAACCGAAAATCTAAACATTAACTCCTTATTATGTCTAAAGAAAACTTTTTTTGAATATCATCCCAAAATGAATTTATAGTGGTGTTGTCATTTCAAAATGTAAGGGTATGCAAAATTGGTTTTTAGTTTGTGTACGACACTGTTGACGCTTGATATAAGTCCTGAAGAGATGTAGAAGAAAAACCGTAGTCCCTAAGAGCCAAACCATCCATCTATCTATCCATATATCTATCTATATATATATATATATATATATATATATATATATATATATATATATAGATAGATAGATAGATAGATAGATAGAGAGATAGATAGATAGAGAGATATAGATATATATATATATATATATATAGATAGATAGATGGATAGAGAGATAGATAGATGGAGAGATAGATAGATAGATAGATATAGAGATGAATATATAGATAGATAGATAGATAGATAGATAGATAGATAATGGAAGTTCCTCTGATTGAAATAAAACAACAGAACAATATGATATTTCTAGACTTTGGCATGGGTGTTCTTGAACACATGCAACGTCCACGCGCACGGTCTACATTGTCACTTCGTTGCATAGGTTTCTGTTACACATTCAAACAGACGTATTCTTGAAGTACTTGAAAAAAAACACTTGAAATGTAAAATCATTTTCGAAAAGAATACTAATTACCCTTTAAATACCACTGTTACATTATCTTAATGTTGACCAAGGATTGTCGAAAAATTAGAGATTCATATATAAGCACGTGTATGTGTGTGGAGAGATTGAGACCAGAGCACAGGGATGAGGATTCTTTTTTGCTAATGTTGTTTTGACACTGAGGTTAGAGATATCATTAAAAAAAAAAAAATTGAAAACGCAAATCGAAATGGACCAGCTTTGTTGCAATAATGTCAGGCAAGCGATGGACATCATGTTCCAGAATATGAATCCCCAGAGACCATATTGTTACCGACCAAAAAATAAGATTGCTTGGTAATTTCGACAAGTTTACCAGCTTTTGGCACGGTGAGACGACGGCAGATTTTGAAGACTACTGGCGCTACTGCTGCTGCTGCTGCTGATGATGATGATGATGATGATGATGATGATGATGATATTAATTTTCCTATTTTTACATGATAAAATACATCAAAATGGAAATTGGTTAAAACAATATCCGGAAAGTGCTTGTGGCTGACCGGAAAATAGCATATGTATGCTCATCGCCTTTGAATAATGGATCGTAAAATTTGTAACTAACATTCACCAATTTCTATAAGCCGCTACTCCACAATTCTCCCATAGCAGATTTCCGATCTAGAACAGTAATTTGAAAATGCATATCAGTAAAAGCATTATTTAATTGACAAATGACCGAGTCACTTGTAATAGGAAATGCGCAAGGTATCTGTTGTATTCCAAAACGTTTGTTTTAACGTAAAAATACGCTGATGCTGACGATGATGATGGTTGATCTATCCTGTATTTCTACGATCCGCAGCTAATTATCATGTCGGAGGTTGTTCGTGAACCCCGAGGAAGGGACTCTGCAAGAAAAGAAAATAAACAGTGACGAGTTTCAAAATTGAACGATAATATTTACTTTAATTTCGCGTTAATTACGTGCAACATTCTCATCGACAGAGCACACGGATTCGGATAATGTTTCAGTAAATAGATCAGTATCAAAAGTAATTATCTACTTAACAACGTAATGAAAGAGAATTCGCAGCGATGATGAGCTTTTGCAATCAGCTGTCCTTCCGCGAAGTGCATTCCGTATTGTTGATTAAGCTATGTTTTTAAAGGTCACTAGTACTTTTATTAAAAGTACACATCACTGTGAATCAAAAAAATGTGAAACTTTTCAGTTTTTTGCCAATCAGTCAGTGGTGGCACAAAACGAAACGCAACGGGAAACGATGATAAGCTAAGTCGGTAAATGTCACTAGTACTCCTCTTGAGATTACTTATTGTATGTGAATCAGAAGATGGAACCTTTAGGTTTTGGCAAACCAGTTGGCGGTGATAAGATACGAGTAGTAACGGGAAGCAACGAGAAGCTTCTTCCAAGTGCATTCGTTGTTGTTTAAACAATGTTCGTAAAGGTCACTAGTGCATTTTTTATTAAAAGTGCACATCGGTGTGAGTCGAAACGTGAAACTTTTCAGTTATTCAAAAACATTCGGTGGTGGTAATATACAAGAGACTAGAAGCAATGAGAAGCTTCTTTGAAAAGAGTCAATTATTTGTTAGTTGAAGAATGTTTGTAAAAATCCATTGTACTTCTACTGGAAGCGCTGAGTCGGTAAAAGTTCTTTTTATTGCAAATTAGTCAGTCGTGGCAAAATACAAGAAATGGATCGAAGCAATGATAATCTTTTCGTAAAGTGCATTCAATATCGTTGATTAAACAATATTCGTAAAGGTCATTGGTACTTTTACTGAAAGTGCTGCGTCAACGTGAATCAAAATTAGAGTTTTTCGCTATTGCCATTAGATCATTGAAATGGAAGTCATTTTGACACTCCACCGGCTTTTTTTCAATACTGATATTTTTTCTGTCTTTCATAGGTTCTCTTGTTTCTTTTTATTCTGTCACTATTTTTAGCATCTGGTGTGCGTCGGTATTGAATGTATACCCATCTGTGTATATCTGATCTCGAGAATGAAAAGAAATAAGAGAGTCCATGAACGAAACATTCAGACTGGGAAGTGTCAAAATGATCTTTTAAATTTGTTTAAAAACTCCATGTTGATCAATCAAGTTAGTTTGCTGTGTTGGGGATGATCATTTTTTAAAAATTAGAAATCAATGAATGTGTTCTTTATCTTGCCTTCCCTTGGGCAGTGATAGCTGAAAATTATCAATTGGAAAAAAACAGCAGAAATTTTACTAGAAACGGACTAGTGATGATTTAAGCATATGCTTACATTGTAAATTTAGCCGCATACTGTATAAATTAATATCAGCATCATTTTTACTATTATTATTATTATTTGCAATTTCACTCCAGTTGCGTGGTGGTTACCGCCGGAGGTTGTGTGACAGCAAGTCTCCTCAAATCTCCAGCCCTCCTCTCCATACTTTCATAGTCCACAGCAATACTGTGGTTCATATTTTCACACTAGTTGCCCTGTGGACATTGCTGAAGGCTGTGTGACAATGAATCTCCTCAGATCATCAGCCAACATCTTGTCTTCCCCTCGCTTATCCCGCTAGTGCTCTGGTTCACATTTCCGCTACCATTTGGGAGTATTTTTTAAAATTATTCTTTCATTCGTTTCTCCTTCCTCCTCTGTTGGGTCACTGCTGACATTCAGGGTCGTAGATCTCATATTTCTAGTACTTTCCTCATTATTATTATCATTATTATTATTATTTGGAATCTCACACCAGTTGATTATTATTATTATTATTATTATTATTATTATTATTATTATTATTATTATTATTATTATTATTATTATTATTATTATTATTATTATTATTACTTTTTTTATTATTATCATTATTATTATTATTCACTTGATCATATTCGATTCACTATAACGATTCATCCCTTCTCTCACTCTCACTGTTCAAATCTATCTATCTCAGTCTGATCTGTCCATCAATTCATCCATCTATCACTCTATCTGCACACACACACACACACACACACACACACACACACACACACACATATATATATATTCAATTCTGATTGCATCTATCTATCTAACAGTCTGATCTTATCTGCTTATCTATCTATCTGATCATATCCCTATCGATCGATCGAAGTCTGATCATATCTATCTATCTATTTAATCAAAAGGTCGGTTGTACTGTAACAGTCAGTTCTTGTTCGTCATTACCTTGTGAAATCAACGGCGGATTAACAATCCCTCTGAGTGGGCGGGATATCCGATAGAATTTGTTGGTTGATTAATAACGCCTAATTACCTCCAATCAACACACACCCTAACAAACATACATGTACTTTACAGTTGATTAAATGGAGAACTTGCTTAGCTAGGTTGGCGTAAAAATAACTTATTTCTCAACGACAGCCACGTCACGTATTTTGTACATTTTCCGAATTATATCAACGTCAAGCCCGGTCAGTACTTAGAGGGGTGATCAACTGGGTAGGCAAAGTGCTGTTAACAGCTGGGGATGTAGTACAAAACCTACCGTAGCAAACTCAGTGAACATCTTCGGAAGGGACCTATCTATACATACTAAGTGATGTAAACCGACCTATCAATACCAGCTTGCTGTCTATCCATTCATCAGCCTATAGACGATGACAATGGAGCTAGATGGCTGAACATTTGTTTTCAAGGCAATTATATCTATTTTTTGTTTTAACCCCCTACCAAGCAGGAAGATGGTTAATTCTAATAAAGAGTTTGATTAACAATGCAAGTCCATGCTTAATCGACTTTTTAGTTTGTTTCAGGCTGCGTTCATGCTTGTTTTTGCTTTGTCTTATTCTTTTTAAAGATTTTTTTTTTTGTCTTTTTCATTGATAACCACCAAACAATTCATTCATTGATCATCCGTTTTACTGATTTTTCCATTGATTACCCCCAAAGCTGCCAAAAGACTTTGGAAAACAATAACCTGTGGATATTTTCGGCAATTATTCACATCAAATTTCGGTTTTGTGTATTAGACAGGGATATTTACATGTAATTATTATCCCTTATTTCATCTGATTAAAACTTTAAAAATCTGTCCATTGTCCAATTGGAAATATGTAAATACCAAATTATCCCTGCCCAGGTCACAAAAGCAGAGTTTTAAGGGAACAATAGCCGTTATCTATACTTTTTACGCATAAGCAATAAGAAAATAACACTCACTACCCTGGAACAAATACATATGAATATCACTGCACTGGTCACAAAAGCAAAGTTAGAAGGGAATAATGAATATTTTCTATGCATTTTACACCAAAGCAATTAGAAAAATAACACTCACCACCCAGGAACAATTACAGATGGATATCACTATCCTAGTCACAAAAGCAAAGTTTGAAGGGAACAATGAATATTTTCCATGCATTTTACACCAGAGCAATTAGAAAAATAACACTCACTACCCAGGAACAATTACAGATGGATATCACTGTCCTAGTAAAAAAAAGCAAAGTTTGAAGGGAGCAATAACCAATATTTTATAATTTATATACATAAACAATTATAAAATACTACTTAGTACCCAGGAACAAAAATCGTACTGCACTGTGTTATTAAATATCCTGATAAGACACATTGATTTGGCAACAATGGAAAATTTGAGCATGAGTTCTTGGCATCTTTTCTTTACAGATACCCAATTCTGAAGGCGAGGATACGTTATTCTTATTGAGAGGATTTGGTCGCCATTCCATAAAGAGATTAACGCTATCAACGTGTACAGATGAGAAATTCCTAATCTGATGAGTTGTCAGGGGTAGTCAAATAAATTCTTTTATAGCCGCTGAGGCATGAGAACGGCCGGCGCTGATGTAACAAGAAATATTTGTTTTCATGATGAGCAACATCGTGAATCAATTGGGTCAGTAGTTTGTAGACTTTTTGAATCAAAGTGCCCTTTGTGAATATGCTTTCTTTTGATGGTGTCTAAAGTCAGACAAACCTAAACAGAAAAAAAGGTTTCACTCCTGCTCGCCAAGAGTGCTGTAGGCTCAGTACGTAAAGCAGAGCTGTGTTAAGACTGCTTCTTGTTTGACATAGGTTCAAATCCTGCACTGCGCTAATTTCCTTATTTATTTGCTCGGTCGGCAGTTAGATTTTATACTGAGTTGGTTACAGTTGGGACACGAAAGAAAATTGAAATTAGGATATTTGAATTATTAGAAAAAAACGATGCAACAGAATAATTTCAGACTCTTTTGTGTCGATCTATACATAGATAACCTTGCCATTTTCACGGGTATATGCTTGTTATATATATATATATATATATATATATATATATATATATATATATATATATATATATATATATATATATATATATATATATATATATATATATATATCGAGCAGCAGAGGACGTGATGAATTAATACTTTTCATTTACTGACACGACGTTTTCCATTATGTAAAGCTTTGCCCTATAGGGGAAAAATGAGGGAAAAAAAACAGATCGCTTACGGATCCATTGCTCTCTATTGTGACAGCATTCCCATTAATGTTAGATTAGCAATATAAAATAGCGAATGAATTGTGTTCCACAGTCTGACATACTCCATTTCCTCTATGATTTTTGACAGATTATTTCATCTATTTTTTCATTCATATATATATATATATATATATATATATATATATATATATATGCCTTTATTCTTTGGACGTCTTTCAAGCATCATTGTCGTGATAACAATAAACGCATTGACAGCGGTAACATCAGATGATTGATGTTGCTTTATAAAGAGGAGGAGAAATTCGTGTTTTTTTTTCCCTGTTGCTATCTTCTGAGAAATGATCATATTAATCAAATAGATTTCCTTTTGATCTAATATTTTTGTGTGGATGGCAATATTTTTGATAATATATTGGGTATATTTTCAAATAGTTGACTTTGTATATTTTTTGGATACGCATCTGGTTAGTCACTCAATAGAAACTGTCAAATGACCAAGTCTTTTGGCAGAATGCAATGTTAGATGCAATCGATTGAAAAAAAGGGAATAAATGAATTGATTTGAAAGAGTTACTTCTACCATTTTTTTTGTTGGTCAGTGATAACTAAAAAGAGCCTAAATTTCCAAAACACGAACTTGAACACCAACATTAACAAATTGAGGACAAATCTATTGAAGAATTTATTTTAGATTGTATATTTTTTTATATAAGGTCTGGTTTGTCGCTCAATAGAAAATTTCAAGAGACCAGGTTTTCTGGCTACATGCCATCTTGGATGAGATAAATTAAAAATTGGGAATAATTGATTTGGATTGAATTAATTGCTTTTATTGCTTTTCGTTCGTCAATGATAACTAAAAAGAGACTTTCCAGAACAAGAGCTTGAACACCGACGGACACAAATTAAGGAACACTTCAATGGAAATTCATTGTAGATTGACACCTTTTTCAAACCAATTTGGGGATGTCAAAAACAACAAAAAGCAACAAAAAGTTTTTCTAGACATTATGAAAAGTAAATGTTTAAATTTTCACTCCACTTGCCACATAGGTAAAATCTGTAAGTGTGACACATATTTAGATAGCAGCTGCGTACATTGATTCGCATCTTGGGTGTGCTTTGTGCTATGGATGCACAAAAACGTGAAAATATTCAATTGTCCGTAAAAAGCAATGGGCAGTTGTAGCTTTTTGGCTCAAAGTAGAAGAGCAATTGGAAAATTAGAGAATTAATTGAAAACAGAATCAAGATTAAATACTATTATCCCCTGATAATTGTATCTAACCAAAATTGTGTTTTTATTTCATCAATTTCCTTATTTCCTTTTATTTTTCCGCTGTTTGTAACATCATATGAATGAAGGTGACGAACTTCACAAATATAATCGGGACTGCCTTTTCTACATTGTGTCAAAAAGGCTTTTACTTTCCGTTACTTTCCACAGACACTAAATATTTATACATTTTTGTACATCCGTAACACACAGCACGCACCCAAGATACGAATCACCATACGCTACAGATAGATAGATAGATAGATAGCTTGGCTCGTTAATATCTAGGAGTTATCTATTTAGCACGATCGTTATGATAGACTCCCGGGAATCAGCTGATCGTGGGTTCTAGTCACGGTAAGAGGATTACACCATAAAGTTATAGCTCAGAACGGGTAGTAGCAGATATCTGTGCTCTGCCTCTCAGTAGCTAACTTTATCTCTTTTCCCAACCGACCTCTTTATTCGGTAGCACACGTTTACTCCTATCGCAACCCCTCAATAAATAATTGCATTCTGTTCCATTTTTGTTCTATGCACCAAATACAGGACAATAAAAACAGCTGGCCAGGAATTCAAAAGCCGTTCTTTATAGATTTCGATCCGTTTGCTGCTTTTTAGTGCAGTCCAAAGTGAATCGGAACATGCGCATACAAATGTCAACTGGTTTGTCTAGAGATTTGGCATTTCGAATTCTCGCTTTAGAGTTCCAGAAATGATTCTGGCAAAACCTGAAATGTCAAAAGATATGTTTCGCAAGTATTATGCAGTAGGGTAAGGGTCACGTTTCACGTATAACGAATGGAACATTCTACCCGCTATTAATGAAGACACACAGCATCTCAATATTATTTTTCAAATAGAGAGGACTCAAAAATCAATGCCAACTCAGAAAAAACTAAACACTCAATTAGAGTTTATCCTATTATTTGTCTTGTGTTATTTTCAAATTAATCAGGCCTGTTCGCTGAAGTGTCCTGGCTTTTTCCAATATAACAAAACTGGTGACGCAGACAGGTTATAACATGGAACCGATCAAATTGA
>OY735239.1:2758804-2771304 GCA_963457665.1 Thysanoteuthis rhombus | reverse complement strand
TGCAAGATAATGAATAACATGTCACATGCGTCACCAGTGACTGATTCAATTCGACTAATGAAATGCTGAGAGTGACGTTATTAGCTTATACAAACATTGCAACCGAACTTACGTACAGAAAAGTCACCTTCACACGGTCGATAAAATGTTGGAAGTGATGTATGCGTCAACATATGTATGATCCTTATCCGCTTATACCCTCATAGAGGGTGCCAGGAAATTAGGTTCACACGGGTAATTGTTAGTAAGATACACAACTGGCTTACTGGATCTGTCGAAGCTTCATTTTCCTTTCAGCAATTGATACCATTTTGCTTCTGATCCGTATCAAAGTTGGCTTACATTTGTGATCTTTAAAAAAATGTCTATCCAACTTGCTTGTATCGCCTTGGCCTCAAGGAGAGTTCCTCAATCCTAGTCCTTATGCTAAGTCCTTACTATAGAGGCATTAAGTACCATTTTTAATCTTTGAGATGACTCAGAGGTGGAATGACCCACGGCTAACCGAACTGGATATGAGCACTCTACCACAGGACCACGGCGATCGGTAATGGATCAATGTCGGTGCTGAAAAATTCAAACTTCACACAGGTCCTCTGATGCCACGACTTCTTATCGAACGGTGTTTCATCAAAAGAAATACACATTCATAAATACCACACACATAGTCAGATTCACACATACGCCACGTGCGCACACCAATAGATACAATACATTCACAGATAATCAATTTTATGTGCACACATATGAGTACGCATAAACTCACACCCACAAACCACATACATGTATATAAATACACGCATGTACAAACATACAGCAATCACACGTGTATGTGTATGTAATTCAGTTTTTGCTTTGTACGTGTGCGTGTATTTTCCGATTTCGATTGAAAATCTCTCAATGAAATGTCCTGTCGTGATGTCATCGTACCCTAGCCCATATTCCCGTAGTTCAGAACAGGGATTTGGATCCCCTGTATCATGTTACAAGAGTATCTATGTTTTCACGGTTGTATCTTGGAGAAAAGAGCCTGGTGGAGGACATCGTTCCCTTGGCTTTCCAAATTCTACTCTTCAAACATAGTGCTTAGCAGAGGTATTTTTAGCACCACTTCAAACTATTTGATATGATTCGGCCATAGATTGAACCAATGATCTACTGAACAGGAACCGGTACCATGTTATATTAATGTCTCAGTTTTCACTGTTGGAACTAGGGAAAGAGAGCCCAATGGAGCACGTCGTTTCACTGGTTTCCTTAATCCTACTCTTTAAACCGAGTGCTTAGCAGAGGGGTATTGAGCACCACTTTAAAATATTTGGTATGACTTCACCATAGATTGAACCATTGATCTACTGAACTGAACCAGAATCAGGCAACATATACGAAAGTATAAAATTACGAATGTTTGCGCATAATTATTAAAATTTTTATGGATAACCACTATTGATCACATTTTTATTATTGCATAAATTGCATGATATATCTCTAAAACTATCTATATTGAGTACTATTTTATTGTCTTTAGCATGACATTGGTTGAACCCTAGCAAACAAGAGGCGAGCATAGTACCAAAGCGACTGGTTGTCCTCGTACACCAATTGATAAATTGTCCTCCTCTCATGGGTGCACACGCACGTTGGTATTTTGCCCTTTTCTGGTAATTAACTGCTGATATTCATTGCAAGGCTGGCGTTGCTAAGCAGTACCAGGACTTGGAATCCATCGAGCAGAGACGGATTCTTCGCTTCCGTCGAGTTTGAACTCTCACGGTTATTAAGCGATCATTACGGCGAATGAATTTGCATAGTGAATCACTCAGCTTTGAGCTCTTTCATACTTGGAGAGAATTGGCCGTGGAATCTGACTGCTGAGTGAGCACTTCTAATTGAAGAATTAAACACATATACACACATACCCGTACACATGCACAAACATAGACGCACATTTGTATTTTGTACGGGTATTTATGTACGCGTAAATATATATGCATATAGAGAGAGACGGAAAGAAAGAGAGAGAAAAACAACATTTGTTTCAACATATTCTCTTTGATTGTCAATGCAATAAATTCAGTGATAAATATTAATCACATTGATCAAACGTTAAACAGTTAAAAGAATATATATGTATATATGTGTGTGTGTGTGTGTTCGTGTCTCTCTGTGTGTGTGTGTGTGTTTGTGCATGTGTTTGTGTGTGTATTTGGGTGTGTGTGTGTGTGTGTGTGTGTGTGTTTATGCATGGGGTAGGGTTCCGTAGCCAAATTGTAAAAAAAAGGATTCATTTCATAAAGCAAATATTTATTTCTATATCAATATTGATCAAATACACTGTACGTTATAAAGTGAGCATTAGTGATCAAAATTCAATTACTTCAATAATTACGTGTTATGCTATTGATATTTTGATGCTGACCCATGAGAAAATACATGTACATGAATACACCCTCAATATATATATATATAGGTATCTATTTTCAACTCAATATTCTTCCTTATCAAAGCACTTAAGTCTCTCTCAAAGATTCAGCATTAATTATACAATGAAAATTCAAAGCGAAATTTAGCAAAAAAACTACTGACTTATCTATCTGCCCACTTAGAAACTACCTGAGTATTTCAATAAAGAAAGAACTAAATAGCGCCCCAAATGCGGGCTATGTCTTCAGCTGTGCTTGCTCCGGCTCCACATATCGTATAACTACCCACCCGAAACGTGAAATTGACTTGGTGACATGAATCACTCCACCTTGCACTAGTTGATCTGGCTGGGAGAACGGATGAATTTCAACGCTGAAGAAACTAAACGGCAATATCTACGTAGGACTACGAATCCCCATGAAATCTCATAAAGAAGAAGAACTCAAATGAAATATCAAGCTAGGTTGACAAGGTTGGATAAGGTCATCTCTCAAGATCAAGAAAATGCCACCCGTCTCAAAATGCATCCTCTTGTTACTGACCTTTGGAGCTGAAACATGGAATATCACCTGAAAACTGGCCCTCAAACTGTGAATCATGTAATGTATGCATGAGAAAATCATGCTCAATCTCAGAAAAAAACATTGTATACTAGAGGGAAAACTGGAGACTGAAATATCATAGAACCTTTAAGAAAATTCAACTCACTATGGGCTTGACATGTCTCAAGAATGTCAGACAACTTTTGAACATCATGACTCATAACATGGATCCCAAGAGATCATATGCGAAAATGTAGCTGACAGAAATTAAAATGGCGTGACAAACAAGACACATTCAGAAAATACTGGCACCACTACGTCCATGATGAAGAGGTCTGGCAAATCTTGTCGAAGGTATATGCCCAACGACGGACGCAAAAAGGCTTCTTTATGATAATTATGCACTGAAAGAAACACAATGCTGGGATCAAATATAGACGCTTGTTTTACCACGACTAGTATTTCTACAGACTGAAATTTCAACGATTCTCTTAAAATACCTTTATTGAAAGTCGTTTTCCAAAATACCCGGAGATAAACAAAATGGAGTCTTTCAAACTCCGAAAATATAAAATGGATCCATTTTTCAATTCTAGACGTTGAAATCACATCAACTCAATGAGTATTCTTTATTCTCGAGACTGATTGCTTTGCAATGCAAACGTTTGGCTGAGCATGAAGCAAGAGGAAAAATATCCTGAATATACAGTTTTCTTTTAAAAATATTTCGTCAGCCGGAATGGCGTAAAGCAAAGGGGCAATTAATTCTAATTTATATGGGATCTTTATTAAGCGTCCTTGACTCCAAAAATAAGCCGGCGATTATGTTGGGCTGAGTCATCAAAAGTTATGGTGGTGGGAGAAAAAAGTGATTTGGTGGAGAAAAAGAGGGGGAAAATGTGTGCGCTGTCGTTATAATGGCCCACCGCAAAACAGAAGCTGGACACTATTTATGCTTTCCACTTTTTTCCCCGAAAAGAGCAAAAAGTGGCGTAAATTGAACATACCATAAATCGCTTTTATTTCAATTATATGAGTTGATTTTTCTTTTTAGAAAGGGAACTAAAATGCTCATTACAATGGAAAAGTCCATTGTTTGAAACAGTGGATAGGAGATACTTCAATCGGCAAGACATTTACCCCTCAAATAGAAGAGCTCATGGTTACGGACATAGAACCAAGAAAATCACACAGTTCAGTATATAAGTAGATACTTTCCGAGCCGATTATCGCTTAATCTTTATCCGTTTAGCTTTGCTTGGTTTAGCAGCGGCTTTTATCCGTTGTTTTCAGTCTAAGAATAGACAAGTATTCGTCTTCTGGCTTGAAGTTATCCCGATGTGAAACCTTTCTTGTGGATTGAATGGGCCCGTGCAACTCACCTGATTATGCCGAGAGACTCTTATTTTGAACATCTCCTCCCGCTTTCTTCATTTCCCGTACATCTCCTGGTATTCCAAAATTATAATATATCCTCCCGTTGGTAAAAACAAAACTAATAGCAGTTCAAGTCCACAACTAAATGCTACATTATCTTCGATTTTATCAATGAAATCAGAATATCCTGAGCTAAAGACACCCTGTCACAAGTGCCAACAAGGGAAACAACTTTTGGGAGAGGTAAAATAAAAATAAAAAAAAGAACTCTCTTTACAAATAAGAATCGTTTTGTTTTGTTTTTTTTCCCGAATTTCGAAGCTTTACCCAGAAGGAACATAATTTTGTGTTTTTAATTCTAGGTGTACATTTATTCCGGAATCTTTTTTTAAAAGATCACTTCTCCGCATCAAATAACTTCTGATCATGGCAGGAGTGTGAATGAGTAACCTCTCTTTCGGATTCAATATCTTTAACGGAGGTCCTAAAGGTGGGTGCCACGGACCAATGCCCACTATGTTTCTAGTCAACAAAAATGTTATGTTGTACTAATCATTCCTCTTGTTCCAAAAGTATGTGCACGCTTTTAAATTTGACATAGTAAATCGAAATAATTTTCAATAAAACTAGGTAACTTCTCTAAAGAATATGACATTGTCTGTGTGCGTAATAATTTATTTTGTGCGCTGGTTGCAAAACACATGCGTACTCGTCCGTGCACAGCTTAAAAAGAACAATGCAACAGAACCCTAATGGTCTGCAAGGCCAATGTATATAGTTCGTAAAAGAAAAAATCCTATTGAAAAAGATGAATTTAGAAAATGGACATATACTCAATTATTTAAAAAATACGTAAAAAAAAGATATCAGTTATCAGAAAAGACTATCAAAGTACACTACATCTTCCAAAATACGATTTCATATCGGTCAGAGTTTTCTGGATATACAATACTGAAAACTCAACATTGAAAAAAACTGAATGATATGAGAATCCAGATGCCTACATTTCAACCAGACTTCAAAGTGATCTGTAAAAAATGAAACCGTCATTTACTATTTCCTTTCATTCCTTTTTTCAATTTTCAGATATATATATATATATATATATATATATATATATATATATATATATATATATATATATATATATATATATATATATATATATATATATATATATATTTATATTTGTATATATTTATATTTGTATATATTTATATATATATTTTAATTATTGTATCATCCACAGACAGTTGTTTCGATGTTTCGATTACATCTCTTCAGTGTGGCTATAGACTCGATCCCATATATATATATATATATATATATATATATATATATATATATATATATATATATATATATATATATATATATATGTGTGTATATATATATAATGTAGGTTTTGAAAAGTTGTGTAGACTTTTTATTACATAGAACCTCTGTAGGGGTTAGCACATTTTTTTTTCGAGAACAATAAAGGGTCTACAGGGAAAAAGGGTGCAAACCACTGGTCTACGATATCAAATTGAGGCGGATTGTATTCTGTTTACATATATCATATTTTCAATAAATGCATATATATTCGATTCCCTATGTGATTCATTCCCTCCAAATCGATAATACGTGGCGTAAATCTGACTTCTATGAAGATGATCTGTTTAAAACGAAGTTCATAGATACTTGTTTTGTTTTTTATTGTGAAATGTTTTATAGATGTTATTAAGAAAGGGATATATGAAACGACATAATGATTATGAATTATGTTATAATATACAGAAATTCTCATTTGAAATGATCTCCTGTTATCATTATCATTTGCATCATCTGGCCTAGACAACATTAATGAAATAAACACTTGCATCACCAGCGGATGTCATGCTCAATGGGAAGAACAACGCTAAGTTTGAGTGGCTACCGTATCGGTTGCAGGTTCGATTCCAGCTACAGTCCATTTTTTTAATTGTTTATTCCCTTTACTTTGTCTAGGCCAAGTGGTATATTCAGCATGAAATAACAAGAAATAATTTTAAATTAGAATTTTTGTATAATTTAACGTGGTTTATGATTAATAAAATGCATGTGAATATGGGAAATGGATTATATATCGTTTGTAAATGATACCATTGTTACTGGGAGGATATATATAGCGTGATTGATTCGCTAATGTTTTACCATAAAACTTATTGTGAATAATTTCACGATATAGATGCATAAAAAACTCAGGTAGAAAAGCGTAGTCAGAGGTCAGGCATTAATATAGAATCGGACTATTTTACGTATATATTTTCTCTATAGTGCGTAGAAAATATTGGTGTGAAACGATACCAAGCTTAGATATAATATAAGATATATAACAATACAAACTCCACACAATTGAATTATAATCGTAGAAATCTCTGTCTGTGAGTGACTGTGAGTGTATATGCATCCATGGCTATTGTACGAAATGGATATTCGTCAGATATATTAGTTAGCACACCAGACATTGAAGTGTTGAGTTTTGGTCAGCGGTTCTCGGGGAATCTAATGAAAAAATACAGATTACAGATCATAGATTTCTTTTATCTAAATTTCATTGTGAAATATCTAAATTGGCAATAGATCTAAGATTAGGTATAAGAATATGAAGATTGGCAGCTATATAGAGAGATAACTGAAATACTTCGAAGCTGTAGTTTCGTATGACGGGCAGAAATTTATTTTGCATATCTACTATGGTGACTCCTCACACCATGAGTCTGTTTCCTCGCAGAGATGCACCTTTGTAACAGGTGTATACGATTTGAGAAATCGTGATTGCAACACTATTGCTCTTCCCCCTGGTTCTTTTGTACCCAAACCAAATATTTTGCGTCTCCATGAGCCTTTTTATTTATTGTACTTCCGTTGCTGCCAGTTATAGACAAACAGGTGCACTGATTAGTATTGAAAGGGTGCTAACTTATTAGAAACCGATAACCAAAACTGTCAGCATATATTTCAACGTGGGTGTGTTCGTTTTTCATGGGATCCTGTCTGTCTGGCGATCTGTTTATGAGTGTATGTGTCGTGGGTACAAATTGCCGCCTGGAGCTAGAGGGCTGATGATCAAAACATATTTGTAATACCTCTGACAAAAAAGAGTTTAGGTGAGGATCATTTTCATATTGTAAGTGTAAGCTAAACTGATCCGTCACTTTGCATCCAGCAGCATTTATGGTGGTTTTTGGGAAATATTTTATAACCACTGCTCGACAAAATTCGAGATAAAAAGAAATGTCTATTCGTCGATCACCCCCTTTTTACCCAATTTTTTAATTGAGTACCCTCAACAAGCAGTAACTAACCAGACCAGTTTTGTTAAAAGTGCAAACAAAGTCTGTACAACTCATCATCGGAGATGGATTATTGAAGATTAGCCCTCATACGATTACGTAACTTGCAGGTATCAAGGTATCATTTTTACGGTGTCAGTGACCCCATTTTTAAAACCATGCTCTCCGTACTGCTGATGTTGGCTGACTGACTCTAGTAGATCTCATTAGGAACTCATAATTATCTCTTAATACCTACACCGGTGGGTGGATATAAATCTTAAAATCATTTCATGTCACCATAGAAATCGTTGGGAAAGTACACGTGCCCTTGAATCTCCATTGCATGGGTCTTTAGGTTATTTACGAACCACCCCCGAATCAGAACCTGAAAAGATATGGGAATCCCTCCCAGATCTTCGTTTGCCGTCAGACATACCATCGTATATATTCATATACATTTATGAGGAAGGAGGTTCACAGGAAGGGAAGTGTGATAAAAAAGATGAATAAACAGAAAGAATGGAATATATTGGGATGGTTTAATGAAAACTTGCTGGATAGATAGGTAGGGATCAAGTTTACATGAACAATGACAATAGAACAATACCAATCAGCAAACTAGATGATTAACTAATCCAAACGTATAAACACACACACATAGAAACATATATATACAAAGCAAAGAATCTGTGGGGTTAAAGTGATTATATACACACACACACACACACACACACACACATATATATATATATATATATATATATACCTGATAGTGGACACTGGTTTCACATGGGAACTTATAACACACACTAACACAGTACACACCACTGATGATGAATGATTGGAAGAATTCCGAAACATGTCTAGACAATTTACATCTAAAGATTAATAAACCTTACCTCTAAACACATTACTCCCGAGTCTGTATCACTCTCTACAGTACACATTGTGTATATATATATATATATATATATATATATATATATATATATATATATGTTTATATATATATATATACATATATATATATATATATATATATATCGAATCATTGTAGCCCCAAATATATATATATATATATATATATATATATATATATATATATATATATATATATATATATATATATATCAAGAGAGATAGAGAGAAAGAGTGAGAACGAAAGAGATAGACAGGAACAGAGAAAAAAGACAGAGAGAGAGGGGGAAGGACAATAAATAGAGAGGGGGGAGAGATAGAGTTAGTAAAAGACAGAAAGACAGACAGACAGAGAGGAGGGAAGGAGAAGGATGGAGAGAGAAAGATAGAGTTAGTAAAAGATAGAGACAGAGACAGAGAGAGAGAGAGTGTGAGAGAGAGAGAGAGAGAGAGATCCAGTCAATAACGAAGGGATGTTAAATAGCTGTAGTTAATCATTTCCTGCAAATGAGTTCAAATGATATATATCAATCATAGGCAAAGGCAGCGAAAATAGAATAATGATATTATTGAAGTTCATTTCCTTTCTGTATTTATCAGAAAATATAAACAGAAACTGTCAACATTATCATAGGTTTCGTCAATTTTAACGTTGTACTGGCTGGTTTTTGTATGGGTCACACGTGAAGGTCACACCATTGGAGCTAAACAAGCTGGCAACTAAAACATCCATTATTTCTATCAATATTTGGACCATCCTCATATATATATATATATATGTATATATATATATATATATATATATATATATATATATATATATATATATATATTTTTTTTTTTTCTTTTTTTCGATAAAGAAACATTCATTTGAAAAGGTCTCACGTCAGTATATCTCTGAATTTTGAGATGAGGTATTATTATTATTTCTATTATTATTTGGACTATCCTCATCTTGGTTGTTTTTCATGCATCGTTTCGGCTGTTGTACTCTACGGCCTCCATCAGGTATCATCAGGTACGTGTGGGGGAGTAAGGAACCGAACCCTTTATTGTAACCTACCAGATGATACCTGATGAAGGCCGTAGAGCACAACGGCCGAAACGTTGTATGAAAAACAACCAAGATGAGGATAGTGCGAATAGTAATAGAAATAATAATAATACCTCATCTCAAAAATTCAGAGATACACTAAAATATCCATTGCCTGAAAAAAAAACAATCTTCTTCTTCCAACCCATTCTTAAGAAGATTTCCGGGGGGACGGTCAAATTCACAATGCACATCCCTGCTAAATTGTTTTTTTAGCTTAAGGCTAGCATCATTCACCGTTGTTTTATTTTGTTTGTTTTTTTAATTCGAAATTTTCAGAGATCACTGCTCAACAAAAGCTTATTCATTGATCATCAATTTTTACCAAATTTTAATTGATCACCCCGAACAAGGCATGCTGCAAGAAAAACGATGGTCATGTGACAGTTTCTATTGTGTAACTAACCAGGACTTCTTTTTACTCTCTTTTTAATTCGTAGTTTTAATTCACACTCGTAAAATACAATTTTATATATTTCCAGAGTATAATTAGTTGGGGAACGTAATCCAATGAAAATTCGACAAATTTTTTTTTTCGGTGCAAGGACGTTTATGATTTGCATGTGGCCTTGAAGGTCACTTTTAATTCATTAAAATGCATTTTTTTTATTTACTCTCGGAATCGACGATTCGTAAGCAAAATATCGTATATAAAAGTTTGATGTATGTATCCATGTATGTACGTTTTTATGTACTCTCATATCTCGAGAAGTACACATCCTTGACTAAATAGAGAACTCTTTCCGAATTCAGTGAGTCTCGATGTAACTAAAGAAGACATTTCAGATCGAGCTCAAGAAATGATCAATTCAAATAGCTTTTTTCACATTGTTGGCGTTTTTCCCACTCAGACAGTCTGTTGGTCTATAACTTGCAGTCCATAGAAAATAGGTCATATATTTGTCTGCACGGGTTAGGGAGGTGCCTATGTACAAATAGTATCCGGTCACTTGTGGTACCTATCACACTTTCCACGGAAGGGTGGTTGGTCCTTCCTTGGAACTCCCTGAAAACTGCTCAATAGGGCCAGTATATATATATATATATATGTGTATATATATATATATATATATATATATATATATATATATATATATATATATATATATATATATATATATATATATATATATGAATGTATATCTCTGTGTGTGCGTATAAATGATAAGGAATAAGATTGACTCAGGAGTAAAAGTATATAGATACTTTATCCATTCGTCAGTTAATTCATAAATTGATTAATTACCTAATTAATTAGTTGGCTATGCATGTTTTGGGAGGGGTTCCCATCTTCAGTAGCATATATATACCTTCCAGTGGTTAAAAAGGTTTACGTAGAAAACAAATTTAGCATCGGTTGCTTTGCTTTCAAAACAAAAATGGAAATCAATATAGAGGATTCCTTTTAGATCATCATGATCTATTAAGACTATGATCAGACTGTGGTAAAGTCTAAGTTGGTCTGTATGGGTCTGTTCATGGATATCCTTATAGCAGCATTTGCAGGTCTTGGAGGGCTGATTGGTTGTCAGGGATACTGAGGAGCTGGGTAAGAGTTGGATATACATATATATATATATATATATATATATATATATATATATATAATAATGATAATGATAATAATGATATATATATATATATATATATATATATATATATTTATATATATTTATATATATATAAAATAATAAGTAATAATTGTTTCATTCATGAACAGCTGCTTCGTTGTATTACAACACTTCAGTGTGGCTATAGACTATCATATCCAGTAGCAGAGTCAGATATTTTACCTAAGCAGAACTGGACGGACAGAAGGATTGAATTAAGCAATACATTAACTTATGAATAATTCCCCATCTATTAAAGTGGTCCATTCCAGAGTTACGGTGCATGCAAAAATAAAAAATATCTATTTTCATATATAAACTCATAGAATTTGTATTAGAGATGTCTGATTCATGAACATACCTTTTCTATGTTCAATCATGTTACAATATTTTCTGATTTTGTTTTTTTATCTTTCCTTCAAAGTCCGAGACGTATCGATAAAAAAATGTTTATTTCAACAAAACTAATGTTTATCATTTCCTTCCTTGTTGATGTATGAATATTCATAATTTCCCTCCTTGTTAATGCAAAGCTTCTCCATCGATCAAATAGATTTATCATTATTGATAAAAAAATTCAGATCAATATTCAGCTACGGGTTACAGACCAACTAATTAACCTATATATATATATATATATATATATATATATATATATATATATATATATATATATATATATGTATATATATATATGCCTGTATGTCTGCTTAGAGTAGACATAACTTTTTGATCAATTGTGTGCGATCATATTGACGGAACGCATAACTCTTTGAATATGCAGAAAAATACTGCAATTATTAATATTTACTTACTTAGTAGACGCACAAGTGTAAGCGTACACCGTCGTTTACCCATAATCCTATCGATGGATGGAGTGGATTTGTGGTTTCCACCCCTACAGCCACCCTTTTGATATCGAAGTATGAGCCTTCAGCTTTAACTCAGCCAAAAGTAATCTGCAAGGCAGCAACTCACATATCTTCCAACCTAATCGCACAGCTTAGGTTTTACTCAATTAGCTGCTGAGTTCAGAGGGATGTGTATCAAATGGAGAATTCACCATACTCTTTGCTTGTACTGGGAATCGAATCCACGACCTCCTGCGTCTGAGAGAGACGTGCCAACAATTACATCATCCGAGCAATTATCATTCTACTGAAATTAAAGATCGAATTCTTATCAAAATTCATAATGGCATACGTAGAAATAGAATTGCAATAACGTAATCAAACTT
>OY735239.1:2738804-2748804 GCA_963457665.1 Thysanoteuthis rhombus | reverse complement strand
CTTTGTGACTCTTTTTTCGTTCCTCTTTGTAGGATGAATACGCTTGAAGTGTACGTTTGCACTCAAAACATGGCCTCATCTTTTTGATACAAGGAGCCTTTTCAGCTTCTGGACAGACTTTAGAATGAAAAAAAAGACCGACGAAATGACCGTATGAAGGGAGAGACGACAAGATAGATGAATAAAGAAAGTTATTCCACGAACTGGATGACTTCTTGGTAAACAAAGAAGTTAAAAGTAATAAAATGCCTCAGTGTATCATTCTATGACTTTCTTATATCTTTTGTGGAAACAGATTAGTCATTCCTCTATTGAAGTGATACAGTGAGAGCAAAAAGTCTCCGATTTATTACAAAAAATTGTTATGACATATGTAATGGTATCCCAAAGTTCCTAGGCTCTACGGACTGGGATTTTGGGATTCAACAACAGCTGCCACTCATTGTTACCCAGCCAACTGAGCCAGTTGGCCGAATAGTCCCTCTGCTATATATTCGTTTTCATGTATTACACGGGGTCTCATGACATTGTGTGAGGACTGTTCTACTATCTGCATTGAAATTTGCGTAAATGTCTACTACCAAGACCCTTGAAATGCTTCATCAGGCTTTTTAGAGCACATTTTTCAATCAAATGTTTAATGTATTTTAAGTCTGTCATCATATAACTCTGGGATAGGTACACCAAAGTTACTTGGATTATTCATGGGACTGTGGGGCATGTTTTAGTATATAGATCTTTTTGAAATGCCGATTTTTTTCGGGGGTCGGGGACTAGTTCAGAAAACTCTTAATTTTTTGACACCACTTCGTACTTATGCAATTTTGAAATAGAGAGAATTAGGAGACGATATTTCTGATTCTCGTACATAGCTTTCCAATGTTTAATTTCTTATATCCGTTGAATTATACTTATCAAAACTTGGTTAATTTTGAAGCGGATTATGTACGTAAAAATCACCTTTTTCGCAATGTATCGGATACATTCTGCACTCACTATTTTTACTCTTATAAACACTTATAGCCAGGTGTGCACATACATTAATACATATAATCACATGCAAGCATATATATATATATATATATATATATATATATATATATATATCATCAAAGGCCTTTTAACGTCTATCTTAATTTATGTCGGCCATAATTTTGCATACGATCTGTGTCGATCCATGTTGTGATTCGAGATGTCCAGCGGTTGTCTGACATTCTTATAGCATGACCAGTCTTTTTCCATTAAGGTTTTCTGAGAGATTCTATGATATCCAAGACTCCTGTTTTTTTCTTTCTCTAATATATCCTGTTGTCTTCTGATCTCTCCATGTGAGGTTGAACATAAATATATGAAGTGCAAAAACTATCCGATCCATGGAAAAACATTTATTTTAACATAGTTATACAGCTTCAGAATTCGGTCAAAAGATTTCCAATTTTTACTCATCACTTCTCAATGTTCGATTCTTTACTTTGTATATTCGTCATATCAACATCAATATTTGGTCCAAATTTAAATTATTTGGAAGATATATTATTGAATTGAACTTTTTCGTAATGTATTGGATGCATTTTTTCTCATAGTGAATTGATGAAAAATGGATCATGTACAAACAATAGCTTGGTGAACATCTTACTCTTGATACTCGTCAAGCTTAGCTGAATCACTTCATAATGCTGCAAGTGTGAGATATTTAGCAAAGATCAAAGTCTCAAAAGTGATAATCTTAATGACCATTGGTACATTTCAAGACAGAGGGTCATGAATATAAGGTACTTAATCAGGATCGAAAGCGCTACAGTAATATATATATATATATATATATATATATATATATATATATATATATATATATATATATATATATATATATATATATCATGTGTACTGTAGAGAGTGAGACAGACTCGGGAGTGAAGTATTTAGTGGTAAGGTTTATCAATCCTTATAAGTCAATAGTCCATACATGTTTCAGGATTCTTCCCATCATCAGTGGTGTGTGCTGTGTGAGTGTGTATTAAAATTAAAATATTATATATATATATATATATATATGTTTTTCTTTTTGACGAACAGATTACTTAATTTGATATCCTTTTATGCTTTTATATTGATATATACATGTATGTGTAATCTACATCATGTACTAATTTATGATAGTATAGGAAGACTGATAGAAAATGTATAAAACCTTATAACAACGTATCTGACAGGAAAAAAAGAAAAGAAACACCTGAGTGTTGATATTGTACCTGGAAAATGTCGTCAGAACCGCCATTTATTCAGCGTTTGATATCCAACTATTTGTGGTCTTCTATATTTTATCTTGTGGTCTTCCAGCCCAACGCTTCCACCCAAAAGTAACAAATCAATGACAGCAACAACATTGGTGGCTTTTAAATGAAGCTTAAAATCTATTGGACATAAAAGTACACCAGGTTTCCCCGCGGGGGATGAGCATTACTTTCGATTCTAATTTCCTACCATAATTCCTATTAATGAATTGTACATCGTCTCAGGCAAAAGTCTGTGATTGGAATCGTAAACCGAGAATGTGTTTGGTAATTAGAAATCCTCAACCAAAACTGTCACAAAAACTGGCATCATAGGTTTCTTCAGTCTTTATGTGGGTCTGACTGGCTGTTTATGCATGTATCACACATGAAAATCGCACCAATTTGTACATTCACTCCTTTTTATGACTTTAGCATTCTTTTGAAAATCAATCTATAAAATTTACAATGTAAGTTTATGCTAAATTAGTATCTTGATCTGATCTTTGAAGCGTAAGTGCATTTTTTAAAAATCAATATCTTCTTATCAATCACTGTCCAACAAGAGGTAATTGATATAATTTGTCTATTGATCAACGCCTTTTCTTTTTTTTCTTAATTGATCACCCCCAGTACTATATGCTGTCTAAGACGTCCGTCACGTGGTCGGTTTCTATCGAGTGACCGACCAAATCTGTTATTTCTTTTAATTGAATAAGTTTTCCCCAAATCGGATTACTAAGTAATCTTTCATTAGAATTATGGGATTCAAACAAATTAAAAGGTTCAAGCTCTTTTCTACTCCTGAACGTCTGCCGGCAAAAAACACCGAATTGTGAAAGTGAATTAGAGCACTTTGTCCTCCTTTAAGATTCAAGAAAGCAAGTGATACAAGCAAATCGTGTTGAACATACCGCTTCTTGTACCATCACCGAAGTTAAAATTCGTTGACCTTTGTCAGTTTCTATAGGAGTGACTGTCTCGCACTAAGGACCGTGACCAGTAACAACTGCCTGAAACGATTGTCTCTACAGGACAACCTACCCTTTGGTTAACTGCCCCCGAGATATATTAACCCTGGACAATGTCTTTGTATGTATGATCATTCACATGTCCAACAAAGGATTTTATCTTTGGTTTTACAGTACGATGGTACTGTCAAGGGGTCAGTTATGAGAGGCAGCTTACTAGGACTGCCATAACCAGTTTGGGAAGCATTCCCTGCAATCACGCTGAAACGTAAGAAAAGTTATTTGCTGTGGAAACCTTCAGTATGGTCGGAAGATGGGAAACGGAGTTTGAGCACATCACCTCTTCCATAATAATTGCCCGGGAACTGCAGCTAATAATCTTCAATCTGCTAAAACTGTCCACCAAAACGAAAAGGGCCATTCAAAGATGTCTCGTTCGGTGACACGAGGGTGAAACCCAAGGACAGTTTTCCACGATATTTATTGTTCAATAATAGATTTGATTAGAAATCGATAATCATATCAGTTGATGTCAGTCAACTTCAGGAAAAGAATTTGCTCGCTACTATCTTACTTTCACAAGTATCGGAAACTATAAACAAACTGAAAAAGTAGATGAATACATTTTTAATGGAGTTTTCATGACGTCGATATTTTGCAAATACGATTAGCTGCAGCTGCTAAACTTTTGAAATAAAAATGGAAACAGAAAACTCTAAACATTTGAGACCATATTTTATCAAATTCAAATACGAGGGATACGGTCTGTGTTTAATGTTTGTGTCCAATTTAAGGTTGAGTGTTAGGGTCGGGTTTGCAATAAACAACAAAAACAAATTTAATAATTTTGGCGAACTTTGCATTAAGTAAGGATCACTTTTTATTGTTTAAAAATGGATATTGAGAACATTTGATATCCTGGTAACTAGATAAAACAGACCCCAAATCCATTATTAACCAAAACCTTAAAGTTACATACCAACCCTAAACCCTCCTACAAACACTGACATTAACTCTTCTTGCTAACCATAAAACTCATCTTATCTATTAACCCTAACTACTTACTAACCATTACTTTAACTAGTCACCGAATCGGCTCCAATGCAAACAGTAGTTTTGATCGAAAATATTGTCTTTTGATCAACAGTTTGAGCCATTGAAAATGAACAATCTAAAAATTTGTTCCGTAATAGTTTAACTGCAGAGACTGATTACTAGGCATAGTGTCTATAAAGGTTATGTCACTTGATGAATATCGACAAAATAGGGTTTGGGCTTGAGTCACGATTAGGGATAGCGTTAGAGTGAGTGTTAGAATCAGTTTTTGGGTTATTGCTATTATTAGTGTTAAGGTTGGGACTGCAATAAAGACCTAATAAGAAGAAGCGCTTCCTTCTTATGTATAAAACTAAACAGTATATACATTTTCAACTGATAACATAAAACATTGAATATTTCCCTTGTTGTTTCTCAACACCATCGTTATCTGTCTTTTATCGGAGGGATTTGCCACAGCCCTCTATCATGGGTGTCACGGAGCCAACTACTCTCTGAACGTGTCAAGTTCGTTCCACCATCTTATATTCTAATGGCATCAGTTCTGCATTTGATCTCTGCTGTGAGTAGTGGAGTCTAGCGGCTGTCCGCCATTCTTGCAACATGACCAGCCCATTGCCATTTGAGTTTCCTAATGGATTCTACGATGTCAGGAACTACTGCTTTTTCACTTCTGTATTATGCTGTCTTGTGATCCCTCCACATGAGATTGAGAGAACTCATGCAAATAAGGAGAGATTTCAAAGTTCTGATCGTCGGTGAAATTTACGTTTCAACTGTAGTAACGACCGCACGTCAGCTTTATTGGTTATCCCCCTTAAAAATGAACTAGTTGAATATAATGGAGTTCACGAATATAAAGCAAATTTTTACAGGTTCATATGTCAAGATCTTTCTCCACAAGATCTTTTCACAAAATAGTCATTTTCAAAAATAAATTCAGTAATCATGGAGTAAACATAAGAAAGTTTTATCGAATCAATTGAAAATTCGAACAACAACTAGAAAAAAGAGAACTTTATTCTATTTCGCCCATCTCCACTTTGCCAGAGTCTTTCTCTCACTGATTCTAAACCCCCCACTATGGATATCTGGTCGCTTTTATTCGATTTTTTGTTAAATCAACTTAATCCTGACGTATACTTAAATCACAGGAGTAGATTACCGTGACAAGGTGGTATTTGATCGTGTATTTTTCTTGCTGGTAAGCTTCCATAAGCCTATCTGTAAGTCACAGTCAAAAAGCAACAAAATTAAGATGATAGGTAACTACTTTGAATTGGAAACAAAACAGATAAATGAAAACAAAATTAATAATAATATGGAAACTAAAAATATACAAAATATTTTTTCAAAAATATTTTTTCAATTATTGATCGTTTCATTTCCTAATTAAACAAAGATTGAAATCACTGATTATATTTGTATATGTGTGAGTTTTGTATCTGCTGAACTCTGTTGTATACGCGACAGGAATCTGGGGATTGTAATGTAATTAAAACCTTGCACATATAGAAAGACTTGTACCGGCCCAGAGGACTTTCTTCTATTCAAGTACAAACCATATTCCCTACGGTGCCTGTCAGAATTACGTCAATCCTCTCTTTCATTATTTTCTTTAGTTTTTTTCTCCCTTCTTTATTCTCAGACAATATTCTCTCCAAGTTGTTTACTCACTCCCCACCCAAAAGCAGCAAATTTCACATGCCGAAAATAGGGTGAGGTCACGCCATACTAAAAATGGCTCTTCGCCCTGCAACTAGTGTCGTGGAGACAATAGAGCAAGCTTAACTTAATCACAGGACGAGTCCTCAGCAAGTTTGACATGACTTGTCATGGCTAGCACCAAGCAATACCACGCCTCAGTAAACCCTTTGTCCCTCAAGGCTTCTGTAGAACCAGTAGGTTGTGGAATAAAGCATGAACTATTATTATAATGTGCACTCTGCCGCAGCTTGTACTTTTAGAAAGCCACTGAAATTATCTATAAATTTGCTGCACACAAACCGGTAGTTTTCCTGCAAGTTTCTCTGTCTCTCCCTCTCTCTCTCTCTTTCTATCTCTATCCATCTATGTATCTATCAATCTCTATATATATTTATATATATACCACCAAAGAGAGGTTCTATATGTGTCATGACACGAACTGTCGTAGCAAAAACTTTATATACCTTCTAAAGCATCATAGATGTAATTTACAATACAGAAGCAAATCCGAGTGGCAATTTAACATTAGACTTAACAACTACAGACATAGAATTAAATCACAAAACAATCTCAGTCCACTTCCCTTAGAGCAATACTTCTGCACACCCGGTTGCAATTTTGTCTCAGATGCTGGCTTTACTATCATTGAAAGAATTAAAAAAATAACTCCCACTGACATAACTAAAATTCTAGAAAGACATGAGGATATGTGGATTTAAACAATCAATGAAAACATTTACAGATAAATAAACCTAGTATTCATACACTTTCACACCTGAGTCTCTTTTACTTCCTGTAGTTCAAATTACTCATTATTTATGAATATATATATATATATATATATATATATATATATATATATATATATATATATTAAACGAAGAGCATGGACTCAGTTGAGTATTGTTGAATTATAGATAGAAGCCTCTAAAACCGTTTATAAACGTTTTGTTAGAAAGGTAATTAGTCCAAGTTCTTCCCTTAGGTAGATTGAATATTGCTAAGTTTTGTCAAAAGATTCTCGGTTGATATATTATTTATCATTGCTATTAGTTTATAACTAGTTTTCCTCAAAACTGAATTCATTTCTCCATACAATATATTTACAAAACTACGTGTCCCATTTCAACTCCTTTATTTGTGGTTCCTGTAATACAACAAGTCAAAACGAGTTGAAATAGTGAATTCTTCATCAGGTGCTGGTAACTTATTCTTATTCGAGCTTTCATGATCTCACTGGCTTCTGGTATGATTAACGTCATTGTTGTGATGAAAGAAAACAAAGTCAAAACTCAATCGTAGGAGCTCGACATTATTTTACATAACAGATATTCAATGTTTACAGTAAATTATCGAACAATCGCAAAAACAAGTCATTGCATAACTTTTTCTTCTCTTCTGTCTGTCTGTCTCTCTCTCCCTCTCTCTCTCTTTTGCTTTCGTAACAAGTCCTAATAAGAAGGGTATACCACCTATGAATCCCACCGAAGGTCACATATGGAGCTAAAACGTGGAACCTAATTGCAGAAATTGACCCTCAAACTGAAACCTATACAACGTGCATACGAGAGAATCATGTAGAACCTCGCATGGAGAGATCATAAAACAACACAGTACATTAGGGAAGAGAGTCAAACCTTGGAGAGCATAGAAACTGTTAGAAAACTCAAATGGTAATGGGCTGGACATATTGTAGAAATGGCAGATAACTGCTGGACATCATGCCTCTCAACTTAGATCCTTACAGACCAAGTGCAGGGCTGTGGCTGACAGTAAGTGAGATAGTGTGACAAGCTTGATAGATTTTGAAAATACTGGCTCCACAATGCCCATGATAGAGAGATCGGACAAATCTTGGGGATCGTATATACCCAACAACAGATGCTAACAGACTGATGATGATTATGATGATGATTTTCGAATGTCTGATGAATTCGCAATGATAAAGTCAACCCTAGGAGTTTGATAATCAAGATGAAATCAAAATGTTCCTAACTCCTTGTAATCTAAATTGTTTCTTCCGTTTCACTCATTATTGAACGGAAGCCATGATCAACGAAAGAATCACATTGGAGACCCCTTTGTCTATTTTGTATCAGAGAAAATATAAAAGAAGTGTTGATTTACAGAGCAAATACACATTGGACAATTTTTTTAAAGAAGGCGAGTGCTTATTGTTCGCAGAAATAGATTTCCATGAAATGCTGACTTTACCTATAAAGGCGTGAACTCTTCTATCCCTATTTAGTTACTAATGATTTGTTAGAATAAGGTCATCAGTAGACCAGCTAGATCAGGTTTGTTCGCCAAATATCTTATTTGAACATTGTCCAAGGATCATTAACTCCTTCCCATTCAATGGTTGCGGTGTAAGCAAGGAATTGGCAGAAGAAAAATATGGGAAAATATCCAACAAATCATCCAAGTCATCCGAAACGAAGGTAAACATGGTTTTAATCGAGACACACCGCGTTACAATTGACGTCATTTTGTATTTACTTTTGGGGGGAGAATGACACAGATGTTGCTGAGTTGGGTCACACGTACATGTCATTTAATTTAGATATTTTCGGGAAAATGATTTGGGGTAGATCTTGGACGTTGTTTTGTATAGACCTTCAAATGGAAAAAAAAAACGATAATGAGATCTTCGAACGAGACATGGTAGACTTGGTCTTAATTTTGTATGGACATTTTGGGGAAAAAACCGAAAAACGGTACGTATGTCTCCAAACGGGTCGGAATTTAGACAGTGCCGATACTTAAAAACTCGGGATAGCCTGCTTGGATCTTATGAAAAATACAGATTCTAAATTCTATAAATAAATGAAAATAAAAATCATTTTCAAAAGCTCTTGCATATGTTTTTATTTGATGATAAAAGTATTGCATATAATTATCGATATATATATATATATATATATATATATATATATATATATATATATATTCAAATAATTGTGTCATCTACAGACAGCTGTTTCGTAGGATTACAACTCTCCATTGTGGCTATAGACTATCTATTATCCCATCTGCGTGGTTGGTATCAAGACTGAGTGCAACGATGCAATGCATTTGCTAATGAGGTTTTACTGAGGCTGCGCATTGCTACGTGCATTGGGAACCTTCTGGTTCTCTTCCATTTGCTGCAGGGAATATGGCGACCCGGAGCAGCACTGCTCCATTGCACTGAACAGAACAGGTCAGGACTTGTCTTGACGCTATCATGGCGGAGGTTGCATTGGTTGCTGAGTAAAGTCTCGACCTTAGAAACTGATGAAAACCTATGTTGACTGTTCTGGTGACAGGCTTCATGGATAATTACTAAAAACTGCGGAAGCAACAGGGCAGAAATACCATCTTTTGCTCAATAATGCCCCACCTTGGAGTAATATTTAGTACTAGTTTACCAAAATGGAAGTCCAAAGGTTGCAGCTTTGTGCTGGACTAAATTAAATTTAAAATCAATTCAATTGATCTATTATGAATAATTTTTGCAAGCTAGTCTCACAAATGATAACCAGAAGATATAATCTATTAAACAGATATGCAATTGAATAAGTGCTCATTGGTAGTCATGGAAATTTCTTCTGGCTAAACAAAGAATCTATAATGCTTTAGCACAATCAACTGCATACCCAAGCGTTGATCAGCTAATTTTCAAAATATGATAAATTATAAATTAATGAACAGGTAAGATATAATGTTTGCAATTCGAGTTATGTCCCTAAAACTTAATCTTCAATTGCTTAAAAAAATTCGTTAAATCGAATTCTGGAAAATGGGAGAAATCTTATTTTTAGCCGGACTTTCGCTGGGTCTTGTTATACTTGAGTGTTAATGTTCATCTTTATCGGTACGACTTATTAGGCACGTAGGTAACAAAATATGCATAAGAGTTTATCCTGGGATGGGCGTTGAAACGCACTTGTAAGCGAATGAGGGAGTTTTTTGATATATTCTGTACATTATGGTATCGGAAGTACATTGCTC
>OY735239.1:2733804-2736304 GCA_963457665.1 Thysanoteuthis rhombus | reverse complement strand
GTTTTTGGTAAAGGTCCTACTCGACAACGCACTAATCTCGTCTAACAAGGGAGGATACTGCAAAGAGAAAAGAAGAAAAAATAGCTGCAAAAACCTTCCCCCTAATAACAAAGCCATTACGCCGGGGACAGCAATAACGCCACAGAAATTCCACAAACATGACAACCACAGAGAAAATGTCGCAATAAAAACCTGGACGATTTTCCAACAAAGGGCCCAGGCGAATCTCTTCAGTTGGGAAACACGAAACGAAATGCTCACCCAGACCTCAACCCCCGACCTCCGATCTGATGTTCCCTCACAAAAGCTGGTGGTTGCTAAGAAATGGTGATGGTAGGGTCTGTGTGTTACGTCTCAGCCGGCTCTATACGTGGTTCATTGATAATAATCTAACCATTTAAAAGAAAAGAAGGTGGATGATTGGCTTGGTTGGTTGGCGGGGTGAGTTATCTTTTCCTTGTGAGTATTTGAATGCTGCTAGGGGGCGTTCGGTGTCTCAGCGATGAATCATGTTCGGATCAAAGTAAGATGGAAGCTTCAGACATTCAGAAATTCCATTCGGACTACACATTTGTATGTTTGCTGGACGAATTCCGGGGGGCAGCTGGTCGGTGTGGAGGTGAATACGAATGGAATGGGTGTCTTGGGGTGATAGGGGAAGGGGTAGAGGACCGAGGCAGATGAACAGTTAGGGGCCAGACTGACGCATACCGGGAGCCTGCAAGTCTTCCTGTCTGTAGAGCTCGAGTGCGTGAACACGCAGAAACGCATATATGACTTTGAATAAGAAAAGGGAGAGGCTCACATTCTTGTACAGACAGATATACTTATACAAATACGTATATGCGTACACCGATATAAAATTTATAATAACGAGAACCACAAGATCAACGATGAACCCATCATCCGTGGTAATCTAGAAGGGTGGGAGAAAAATGAGTTGCATTTCTTTGAGTCAATTGGTTATAATACGTGTAAAATATGGTGATATCGAAAATCCCGGATTTATTATATTCAATAAAGATTGTAAATGGTATACAAACATACCGAATTTGTAAATTCTATTTTGACTTCATAGCAGTTGATTTCTTAATTATGTCATACCCTTAATTACATCACATCTCTTCCTGTAATCATATTTCTTTTGTTTAATGTAACTAGAACCGACCGACAGACCGACCAAACAGCGTCTTACTGAGATGAATTGACCCACACGTACGGCGAGAAATAAAAAATAAACAATACATTGTAAAGTTTATTTTAAGACTTTATACATCTTCAAAATTGACAGAATTTAGATCTAAGCTTAAAAATATTTTTTTTAAAAAGCACACTGCCCAAGTGTTAGCAAAATCTTAGAAGCGTCATTCAAGTTGACCCAGGTCTTGTCCAAGCACTCAGCGAGGTGCATCTTTTACATAGAAAAAAAGCAATTCAGTACCAAAAGACACTGGATCTACATTAACTTATGGAAAGAGACATCGATCAACATTTGAAAGTTCCTCTTTCTATAAAATAATGAGCACATTACGCACAGCAAAACTACCTTTAATTTGATAAGCTAGGCTAATCCCTCCAGAGAAACTGTCATGCGACCAACGCTTTTTTGAAGCATACCATGATGGGGTGATCAATTAAAAAACTCGATCAGTGAATAAGTGACTTCTTTTGTTGGATAGCTTTCAATAAAAAGTCTGATAATTCAGAAAATAACCTCGAATGATACTGGGCACGAATTAAAGGTTGAATTTAACATAAACAGACATTGCAAATTTGATCACCCACAAAAAATCCTTCTAGAGACGGGGTGTAAAATTGTCTTTTAAAAAACATTACATAGCATAAATGTTCAAATTGTCTGGCCTCTAACACCATTGGTGCCGTCTCTATACATAATGCATAAATACTTGGCTAGCCAGTGAGGCCAATTTGAAAGGTGAAAAAATCTATGTTAATATTTTTTGTGACTCTTTTGGGCACTGCTTCCTAATGAACCCCCCAGTAAAAGATAAAAATTCCTTTGTAAAATAAGTGATAAAATCTAATGCCAAACAAGTCTAAATAACTTCAATTTTTAATTCTAAAGCAAATTTTCTTTGGGAAACTCAAAGCAAATTTAGAGTTGGACTTCATTATGAACATAACACGGGAAAATATTCACATATAAAATAACAATCATACCGTGCAAATAAAAAAAATTGTTTTCGATGAAAAATTCTAAAGATTATATAATCGTGTAACTAAGCTGTCTAAAAATTTCAAAGTCAATGGGATTTTTGTCCCTGAACTTCATTGATCAGTCCTTCTGAGAATAGGATGATATTTCTGATCATATACAATCAGCATGGTCTTCATAGGTAAGACGAGATTTGTTTCTATGATATTATTGGTCGAAAACAATGATTCAAGAGAAGATAAGTACTAGCTATAAAAATTTATTTATTATGAAGATAAAATCGGAAAAAAACATCAGGTTTAGATTTAGTATGTATACGTATAA
>OY735239.1:2698804-2728804 GCA_963457665.1 Thysanoteuthis rhombus | reverse complement strand
TTTGGTGGTAGTTTTGACTGACAGTTTCTGACAAAAATACTTTTGTTGTGATATATATATATATATATATATATATATATATATATATATATATATATATATATATATATATATATATATGTGTGTGTGTGTGTGTGTGTGGAAATAATATAAATACATGAAATGGACTGTTGTATTTCATTACTGATATCTATATATGTTCTTTGTATTGACCCAGACTTTTGGCATAGCCAGTATATGAAACCTATACTACACTTTGTTCGTGTACACTTATCACATTTCCTTGTAGCATATCGCTGTAGATTCATATGTAAACAATCCAATTGTTTTTGACAGGTACCATGCTCGTAGTTAAATGAAATGGTTCTTATTTTCTTATTTTCGACGAATCCTCTTGGGAACAATTCTCTCAAAAGAATTTACAATACCTCATTTATCTCCGGTATAATCTCAATTCTTTAGCAACGAAACACGCTATTACCAGAACAACAGGCCATTTTTTATTCATCTAAGATTGAAGCAACTGTTATCAATTTGCCTCAGTCGGAATTCATTTGTCTTGCGTGAGAAATTCTTTCCAATGCACAATTTGTCATCTACAGCGGATTATTTCACATAAGCGGATCGCTATCTCCGGGGGAGAAACATTGAGAAAGGTAATAATTCCACAGCGGAAATGATTGCTCGTGAGTCCATTTAAGTAGGTATCTCAATTGAAAGGCAACATTATTTCGCTTTATAAAACTACTTTATCAAATGTCGAATTCCCTTATTTACAAAAATGGTAAAAAAAAAAATGGATTGCAAATTGATATTTTTATACATACTCAGCAAAAATCAAGCAGAAGTTTTCTCGGGCTGCTTTGCACACTATTCAATCTATACAGTGATATAATTTTGAAATAAATAACATATAAATATGTACAGGATATCATCTGTCTCAATGACATTCCAAGTGGTGTAGTAACAATAAGTATATATATATATATATATATATATATATATATATACATATATATATATATATATATATATACTTATATGTATATATATACATATATATACTTATATGTATATATATATATATATATATATATTCATATGTATATATATATATATAAATATATATATGTATATATATATGTATATATATATATATTTATAAATGTATATATATATATGTAAATATATATATTTATATATATATATATATTTATATATATATATATATATATATATATATATATATATATGTATATAGATGGTGAATTTGATAGATAATAAAGAAACACAAAGTTTAACGATTTCCGTTACATAATGAGAGAGAGTGTTTTCACTCGTTGTCAAACATCATTGATAACGAGAGAAAACAGTTTCTCGAACTATGATGTCGGACAGATCTCATCTATTTCTTCACTACATATATATATATATATATATATATATATATATATATATATATATATATATATATATATATATATATATATATATATCGGTGGATGATTTCTTTTAACTTTTTCAGGAGGAGGCACTACTTTATTTTGATTCTTTATTGGTGATATTTTGGCTTGAAAAATGAATGTAGCGGTTCGTTCACCGAAAAGAAAAACAAATATTCATACTTAACCATAGGATAAGAATATATATGATCCGTGGAATTATTTCCTTCGTGGAATTATTTCCTGTGCCCAAAACATTATTTCCTTTGATATTTCAGAGATATCATTGATGCTGTTTTATATACTTTATTTCTCGATATTGATGAGATTTTAAGTACCAACATTTATTTCCTTTGATTGTTCACTTAAAAATAACAAATCAGAAGAGGTGGAGGTAGCCTAATGGTTAGTGCTGGGAAAAATTCAATTAGCAAACTAATTCATACTAAGACGTTTCGATCAATCTCTTCTTCATGGGTAAAATATCGGAACAAGCAGTTTAGGAGACAGACAACTCTGTAATAAAACTGGGAAAAGTCCAACACAACTTCAAGTGTCATAACAGGCTTGAAACAGACCGTTTACGGCTATCGGGTGAAGAAAGCCGGAAATGGATCATAACGAACTCTTGCATAAAAAGTCGTAATAATATAAAGGAGGCATAAGAGATAACGCAACTGCGGTCTCCACCGGCCCAAAACATCCCGAATACAAGCGGAATATTTTTTTTTTAAAATAACAAGCCTGACTGCTGCAGGAGCAAATTCCACTCCTACTTCTATTCTGACTGAAGATGCTTTTTGCAAATGAATTTGTTGATAGTTAAGACTGGTTAGTTCGGCTCAATCGGTAAGACAGCCATCTACTGATCTCTTGGTCGTAATTTCAAATCATGGTAGAGAAATGTTACTTTTATACATCAGTTTAGTTTAACGGGACCGACAAAGAGTGGAGAATTTACTTACCTAACTCCAGACATAAACAGTAATTCGAGAAAAAAAAAACAATGTGACGCTGATAAAATGTATAAACCAATTGTAGAACAATACAAGTTGAAATTCTTCAAAAACAAAATCGAAACATGGCCATTAAGATGGAACTTATACACCTTTTTGTCCCAGCTACATTTATTTTCACTGTTGTTTTTATCACGTTTTGATTACCTTGAAAACCGATTCCCATTGATTTTTGTCCATATTTTTTCTTCCTCTTAATTTTGTGCTAATCTTGAGCGTGCATGTATGGAACTTTGGTAAAAGATAGAGACTTGAAATTTGGATACATCATCCTGACATATTTATTTCTGAGAAAATTATATGTACATATATATATATATATATATATATATATATATATATATATATATATATATATATATGTATATATTTTTTTTTCTCAGAAAATTATATATATATATATATATATATATATATATATATATATATATATATATATATATATATAAAATTTTCTCTGAGGGAGTTTTTGTTTTTAACGAAAAGAAAAAAATCGGGACTTGGGTACATTTTTGAGAAAACAATAAAAAAAAATGGAATTTTGAGCAAAAGAAAATTCAATAATGTACTTCCGAAAGTGTCTTTTCAACAGACTTCTTCGTGGAATGATATTTGTTTTGTGAAAATGGATTCTTGAACGAGGGAGGAGAGTTTCTTTAAGGTTTGAATAATTTTTCTTAATTTTTTTTTGTTCTTTAAAGACGTATATCAGCGTTATTATTAATTTTCACTTTCATCCTTACTATCTGACGCTTTTTGTCACAACTTTGGATCGGACCATTATCCTACAACAACAATTAAAAAGCGTAAATTGAAATTCAAAGGCAAGTCAACGGTGAGAATGGAAGTAACTCTTTCTAGCCAGAAGGGGTCCAGTATATGCATAGCCACTTTTAGCCATTCAGCCACAGGGACGATTATAGTCAAGTGGAAGCAGATTTTACTCCTTAAATCTAACTACTTATAACTGATATCCCTCGCTGTTGATGTTGACTTAGCAGTCCACTTCTTATACAACGATATTTTTTTTCCATTTTTTTATCCTTGGATAAAGTATACCAACACGATTACGAATTCTGACCCGTTTTTACATTCGTTCGAACTTTTATTTGTTTTTATAACAAATTTGAATCGGGGTAAACCTGACGGTATGTGAGTCGATTCTCGCCGACGGTTTGCTCTTTAACAAAAAAAAAGATATTCCCGCTACCGGTGTTTGCCGATGTCTCTCCGTATTTTGTACCTAATATATAAACAGGGCCAGGCATAAGACGTGTCTTATCGTACGCAATTCAAACTGAAAATCTCTACTTGATGTAAAAAAAAAACAAAAATGTCAAATTTTGACAAATTACGTGTAAGTTACCCTTAACTCCGTGGGATGAATCGTTGATATATAACTCAGAAAAAATGGACTCTTATGGGTTTGTATTTACTGTTTTATTGAATTTGGCAAAAGTGGATGGATATATTTTCAAGTAATTTAATTGCTATTTGTATGTGTTTTTAATAAGCGATGTTTTTTAGTTCTGAGTGTGATGAATCTGCTGTTGATATGAATTATGAATTGGCTTCGTGGATGAATATTTAGGAGCAGGATTGCCAACTTATATAGATTTTTTAGATAGATCTGCAAGAAAAAGACGCTGATAAGATGCTAAACAGAGCTAAATACATGCCTCACTCAGTATATAGCGATTAGTGATGTAAAGCGCATGGGTCACATAATCTTTATTTATATTTGAATAGAAAACAGTGGATAAAAAAACAAAACAGAATTACATCTAAAAGCTTACTTAACATGACTAAAATATGATATCATATATATTATATAATTTTCACATAACTTGAACTTTACTCACCAAATATCGTGAATTATTCAATAATTCGGAAAATATGTTTCAAAAGCTTAGACAAAAAATGAAAATAAGCTGAATTAAGAGCTATGAGCTTGATGCAGACATATTTCAGATAAATGCAATGAAGGAGAACTAGATATAGCTCCGAAACACCACCCAAACTGACCACTCTAGGCCGTTATCACCTTCCTCAAGAGGCATTGAATTATGGTATAGGGGAATATGATACAAAATCGGTCTTTTATGCAAGTTTTCGATGAGTCAGACAATCTAGTGTCTTGGTAGAAAAAAAAGTCTCCACTTTGACTAATACTCACAAAAAGTGCGTCAAGTAGATTAAAGGGGATTATGACTTGGACAAAATAAAAAACGGGAAAATGTATTCTTCGACGAGAAGAACTCCTATTTAGAGGTTTCAGATGAAAAGCAATCTATTTGCATTGGCGTTAAAAGTAAGAGCAAGTTTTACTAAACATCTGTTTTTTCCTGGGATCTGTTTAGGTGTGAGGAGCTTATTCAGTCAGAAGTACAGCTGAATTAGAGGTGATGGTAGGAGAGCAAAATGTTCAACATTTGTCAAAAGTCTTACAAAAGATTCTAGGACCATTTACCAATCGCTATCAAAGACATACCTATAAGCATAAAAAGAAGTTTGAAAAGAGAAATGTACTTATCTCTTGCATAAAGCGTTACTGGGATGGAATTCTTTTTGAAACTTTGGGAAATCTATTGACCTCAACACAAAACAAGTGTGTTTGGACTTTTCCAGTCAAAACAAGACTTTGTAATTATTGCTTATGGTCTTTTAGGTTATTTGAAGAATTGCAATATTTCATATCTATTCTTCCCCTCAAAACCTCTGATCTTCCAAGATTTGATTATAACTATATCTAAGTAATCTTACATTTACTAACTACATCATCTCTTTTGGGAAATAAAGACCTTCACAAGCTCCAAGTTATCCTAGACAAACTGAACAAGGAGAGTAAAAGATCTGAACTTCACATGGACTTCCGTGAAACAAATGTACAGCAAACATCTTGAAGACAAAGACAAAGATTCAAGTCAAAAAGGCATCCCTGAAAAAAGTAGACCACTACATTTACATTGGACAAAAAATCTCTATAAAACCCTCAAAAGTGGAGGAAAAGCAAAAAGTCACCAGAAGATGGTAAGCTTTCCGTAGAGCAATCTCGACCTTTAAGAACAAGAATATCACGTTAGTATTGAAAATAATGCATCATTCCGATAGTCACTTATGGAGCTAAAACATGGAATCTAACCCTTGATTGACCCTAAAACTCAAAACCATGCCACGTGCACAGGAGAGAATTATGCTCAACTTCACATGGAGAGATCACACGACAGCACTGTATATCAGGGAGAAAATAGAAGTCTGAGATATCATGGAAATCATTTGAAAATTCAAATGGCAATGAGCTTGTCTTGTTGCAAGAATTTCGAACAACTTTTTGACATTACAGCTCACAACACGGACCTCCAGAGATCATATGCGAAATTGTGACCAGCTAAAAAGATGATGATGATGATGATGATGATGATACCCTGAGGGCAACTAGTGATTAATTTATTCCAAAATTGGATTCCACATACAACTTTCTTTTTATAGTGTTGGAAAAATAGCATATTTAGATTCCAGATGCTAAAATCCAAATAAAACCAGCTTTAAATCTATGATTACTTTCCAAATTATAGGTTAACTCATTCCTACCATGCAGATTTACAAGAACGGTTTTAAATTTGCCCCATTTGTTTTGTTCTCGGTAATTCAAATTGCATTTTATCAATCTCGTTATCATTCAATAATTTCATATATCAAGATAACGAATCATCATTATATTCATTAGTACTAGCATGTATTGACATGCTATTAAAATTTGTTTATTTCGAACCGAATTCACTCACGCTTTCTCCTCTTCGAGGAACACATCTGCAGCATAAAATCAAGGTAGCTTGAATATTTTACGGGCAACAATCCCCTTTTTTAGGTTGATTGGCGCTACATCTCTAATTTTACCAATCAGAACCTGTGAGTATTCGCCCTTCACCTCAGACTTGGTGGTACTCTTACGCAGCTGCGGCATCAGCTGACCAAGGTAGCTTTCTCATATAACTAATTTCTCTTGCCCCGTTTGTGATATGGGAATTAGACTTGAAGATGACAAACTACCAAAGCAACATCACACGCTTTACCATTCCTGCTTACGGCACCTGTAACTGCCAAGGACATACCGTCAAGGAACTAACCAGTCTCGACGTTGCTTAACTACGAGATTTGTTTGGTGTATCCAACGTGATTAGGCGTATTCCCTCGTTTTACAAGTGTCACTGTTTCTTTCTACTTTTAAGTTTGAATGTTAGCGATATTCTACTCCTAAAATATTTGCATCTGTGTGACTATATACAAGGATTCAGTTATTGGCAACATTTAATTGCTGAGTGTATCATCATCATCATCATCATCATCATCAGTCTTTCAACGTCCGTCGTTGGACACTGACCTTCCCCAGGATTCAAAATAAATCTCTATCATAGGTGTTGCTGAGCCAGTACTTTCTGAAATTGTGTAGCTCGTCTCTCCATCTAATATTCTGCCGGCCTCGGTTGCGCATGTGATCTCTGGGGATCCATTTCATGTGTTGCAGTATCCATTGGTTGTTCACCATCCTTGCAACATGGCCAGCCCACTGCCGTTTGAGATTTTTAATGGATTCTATGATGTCCCTGACTTTTGTTTTTTCCTCGATGTACTGTGCTATTTGTGGTCTCTCCATATGAGGTCCAGCATAATTCTTCCATGTGCATGTTGCATGATGCTCAATTTGCGGATCTGTCTCTTGGTTTGGTTCCATGTTTCAGCTCCATAACTGACTATTGAGAAGTTGCATTGGTTATACTCCTTTCTTTTTAGGATTAATGGGATCTTCTCTTTTTTGAAGGTTGGGCTTGTCAAAAAAAGACACTTCCAAACATGTGTGAGCAAAATGGGTTTGGCAACGTGTCTGCCATTCTGTGATGAGTTCGTACACATATATGTATCATTTTTGTTGTATGTGCACACGTGTCAGTATCATTATTTGTCCTCTTCCATTGGGGGATTCTGATATCGAATTGCAAAAGATATTTGTAAATGGAACAATAAATACCAAGCTCAAATCCCCGCTGACAACATTTTTTTGCAATTATTATCGATGCTTCCATGAAAGAAATACAGCATTAAACTCTTTTTTTTTCATTTTCATTTGCTCTAGTGGTTCATTGATATATATATATATATATATATATATATATATATATATATATATATATATATATATATATATATATATATATACACGCATATGGGGGATTTTTAGGTTATTAATAATCGATCAAAAAATATAATTCACCTGAATTCGCAATATAGAAAGAAAAAGGTTAAGATTGGAGCAAGGACAAAAAAATTGGGTTAGAGGGGGGGAGAACGTCTTTTCTGTCTCTGCATGAATTTCGCTGAAAATTAATGATAACTAGCAGGGATTCCCGATATTACCCTAGAATCAAATAATGTTCCACGTGCTTCAGGCTAGCCTACGCATCTTCCTCATACACTTGAGCATTATTCCCTCACTTATGTTGTCAAATTTGATGTTTGTTTTTCATTATCCACGTTGGAATCCCCTGCTGGTACTTTTTTTATGTTAATATTTGCAGTGCATCAGTAATCACGACAAAAATCTGCAGTTTAAAATATGATAAATCTGGGAAGAAGTTAAACTATATTGCCCTCCGAAATTGACACAAAATAAAAAAGTTTCCTTCCTATTCCACCCAGTGTAACCAAGCATGTGCTGTGATCGATAGCTGATGAAGTCTTTAAAATGCCTGAGATCAGCTAGATTCTTTCCATTTCTAAATAGCTTATCGGAGAAAAGAATTACATACTAAGAGCCAAGAACGAATTACAATTATCACAATTCATATCATCAGATATAATGTATGACGGATTTGTATTTATCTAAATCAGGAAGAAATCGAAAAGATTTGGTTGAAAATGGCTCATCCAGCCACTGCTCTTTCTTGTCCACTCCAGCAGTAACGTTCCGACTCTGGACTCTTAGGCATGCCATTTTTAGCTTTATTTGGATGACGCAAAACGTGCTGTCACTTGACTTTCTGCTGGGCCCTTCTGATAGATCAACAATGCTCATAGGAAAATGTATCATCGGACTCATTCATACAGCAATAGTGTGTTAATCCGTTACAAAGTTAGCCTGTTAAACCAAATTTAACACATATTTTTTCCAAGTTTCTTTTTTTTGAACAGCAAGTACACTATATCAAAATCTGAACTAATGAAAATCCCACTATTCAAAGTATTTCTGGGTTTCTTAAGATTCAAAATGCTTTGAAAAATGGTTTTTAAGGAAACTTACCATTCTTTTTTTAATTCAATCTCTTTTCCTGCCTGTTACATCCAAAGATCATTAACTTCTGGTTAGACTCGGTCTTAACAAAAAAAAATAAATTTATGAAAACAAGTCTGGTTTGTCCCTCAATAGAAATCGTCACATAATCAACGTCCTTCATCATGTTGTGTTGGGAGTGATCAATTAAAACATTGGGAAAGGGGAGAGTGATCAGTGAACAGATGTTGATAGTCCTAGTGACAGTTTTGGTTGAGGGTTTCTAATTCAAAAATTGGTAGGCACAACGCTCAGAATAGTAATTGAGCCGTGAATATCTCTCGGTAAGGGAATAGTTTAGAAATAGGGGCAGCCTGTCGAATAATTTGATGACGGTCAAATTTTTCATTTCCATCGATAAATGTCTTCTTTTTGCAAAAATTCAAAATAAAAGTTAATAAGCAATTTTCAATTATTTTTTTCTGATTGGAATTCGTAAAAAACTATGATGTGCAATCTGTAGGCACTTCAGCAAAGATATATAAAGAAAATTTAATGGAACATTAATATATTTATCTTCATGAAATCCCATGTCGTGAACGTGGGTATATTCAACCTTAAAATATACGTGGCAGCGTCAGCTATGCTCCCCAATAGAGCATTATCGTCACGAAAAGGTGTTATTGATTTAAACGTAATTTAAAAGTAATATATGACTGGGAAAATTGTTATTTTCGTAATAAATGAAACTTGTCCGTAAAGTATCCAGCTAATTGAGATTAGAAGAATATCCTAGGAAATAACGCCTTGGGCGTCGTCAAATTACTCCATTTTGGGCCTAACATACTTATTACAACATAGTCCATAAAGTCCTGTTTAGGTTTACCTCCAGTTGCCTTGTAACGTTCTCCCTAATCTCTTCCACGATTTAAAATTTCTTCCGGAAGAGCTACAGGTCGTAAGGAGCCGAAACCTGATGGTCTGATGAGTGACAGACCTGGGTGATGTGGTGTTCAGCCGGGAAAACCTCTGTAACAGATATGAAGAATGACTCACTCCATCATCATAAACAATGCTTCTGCCGACTCAAAAATATTTTATCGGTGAATCGACCTCGAAAAAAACGTCAAAAAACACTCAAACGTGCTAAAAACGATTTTTTGTGACCATGGTGCATAAGGTGTCAAATTAACTTCCTTTCAACTATTCCGAGCTGTGGTAAAAAGCAACTGAAAATTCAGATGAAGATAATGAGATGTCAACATTGATGATAATAATAATAATAATAATAATAATAATAATAATAATAATAATAATAATAATAACAAGAACAACAACAACATCAACAACAACATCAACAACAACAATAATAGTGATAATAGAGATTACAAATAATAATAACAATAATAATCATAATGATATTAATAAGGACCTCGGGATAAAAGGAAGAGTTGAGATTGTTCAGAGCACAAGGCTACTAGGAAACACATAAATACAGAGGAAAGTACTAGAGATATAAGGTCTTCATCACTAAATGTCAGCAGTGACCTAACAGATGAAAAAAGCCAATGGTAGCGGATATGTAAACCACGGTGCTGGCGTGATAGGTGTGGGAGAGATGTGATGTTGGCTGAAAACCTATGGAGACCTACTGTCATCCAGCCTTCAGCGATGACCATGGGGCAACTGGTGTGAAACTGTAAACCACAGTATTACTGTAATCTATGAGAGTGTGGAGAGGAGGACTGGAGACTTGAGGAGACCCCGTCACTCATCCAGGCAACTGGTTCGAAATCGCAAATAACAGAGGAAGGGAAATGAAAGCGGAAATGTGAACCACAGCACTGACATGATAGGCGAAGGAGAGAAGGGATGTTGGCTGAAGACCTGAAGAGACTTATTGTCAATCAGCCTTTAACGATGACCACCGGGCAACCGGTGTGAAAATGTAAACCGCAGTATTACTGCGGTCAATGGGAACTAGGAGAAAAGGGCTGGAGACTTGAGGAGACTTGCTGTTACTCAGCCTCCAGCAGTAACCACCTGACAACTGGTGTGAGATTGCAAATAATAATAGCATTCAATTTTTTGTGCTGCTTGAATAATAAATTGGCTAAATTTAGCGTGAAAATTGCTAAACTCACCACACTGATCATGGATACAATGGCAAGATTGTGCGCAGTATCACTTAAATGGTGTCTCAGGTTTTTGATGGTATACAATGTGTATTCATTCTAAGGTTGCTCGTGTCGCTAAATCAAATTAGTACGAATGTCGTAAGGGTGACCCAAAAATTGAACTTTACCCTGGAGGGGCCTTGGGTGATTTTGAGGGTCAGAATTCTAAAAAAAAAAAGGGGGGGGTCTTATAACAGCAAGATACGAAGAATCAAGGGCCAGTGATCGACTCTCGAAATATTCAATAAGGCTGGATATTTCCTGGACTGATGTGGTATATGAGACATATATGTGCTGGGAAGTAGAATAAAGAAATAGATCAAGATAATTCATTTTGTCATATGATAGAACGAAATTAAATATATATATTCTAGCAAACAGATCAGTACACGGAGATCGACCAATTCATCGGTAAATTGATTCATTGTAAAGCCTCTGAAAGTAATCATGTTGAAATAAAAGAAACCATCAAGCAAAACTGTCACCAAAATTGTCATCATAAGTTTCATCAGTTTTTAAGCTGGTCTCGATGGCTATCTATAGATGTGCGTATCAAGCATACAGACGGCATTTCCAGAGCCTCAGTGCTGCTAATTTTAAAATATTCCCATTTGTATGCATAGAAAAAAATGTTTTCTTAAAATTCCCCCTGAATAAGTTTTTATCGGAAAATTGAATTTGAAATGTAAGTTTATACTAAATTTGCCCCTCTTTTGTATACAGTAGCATTCATTATTGGATTTTAAAAATTCAGACTTTTATCAGTGATCTCTGCCCAATAGAAAGCCAGTTTATCTATTGATAACAGCTCTTACTGGTTTTTAATTGATCACACATGACTCGGCTTTCTGCTTCAAGACGTTGTCTGCACGACGGTCTCTATTGAGCAACAACCCAGACCTTCATATAAATGTAGACGGATCGGGATAGACTGACCAAGAGCGTGTGAGAGATAGTTGCACGGACAGATGGTCAAGCAAATAGATGGAAGTTGTCGGAACTTTTCCATTTCAGTAATTACCGATCGAGTGACCGCTGATGTCCATTTCTCTTCCATGGCGCAATGAATTTTGCTTATGTCTACTTCGCTCTGATTAAGTGTAGATGTAGATTTATGTGTGGCCCCCGGGTATTGTATTGGTCAGCCCGATGGATACAGTCGCCCAGGTATCCGTGGTTCGATTTCCAATTTTTTAGAAATGTCTCCAGATAAGTAATCCCCTGAACCAATTGTACGCTTTAGTATTAGTGGTTCCTCTCTCAGATTTTGACTTGATTTCCCAATTGTTTGTTGCTTATACTAAGTGAAATTATCCAGTGTACTGCTGTCATTGATTTTTGGCACATCAGTTTATGTATGACGGCTCTGCTCAGCGAACGAGGATCCCGGTGGGTTTTTCAAGTCTCTTGGTCACAAGCCGATTCAGTTATATATATATATATATATATATATATATATATATATATATATATATTTATATATATATATATATATATATATATATATATATATATAAATAGATAGATAGATAAATGAATAGTACTTAATACACAACAAGAATGTGTATACGTATGATTACTCTCAATAATCTAATTCAATATAGCACTTAAAACCATTTATAGAGCAGTTTTAAAATGAATGAAGATCTTTTTCTATGATTTATTACAGATTCTGTTTCATTCAACGATATTTTCAAAACCTTTTTCATTTGAACCAGGAATTACAATCTGTAATGAAACAATGGAAAAGAATCACTCGTATATATATATATATATATATATATATATATATATATATATATGTATATATATATATATGTTGTGAGTCGTGATGTCCATCGGTCGTCTTTCATTCTTGAAACATGGCCTGCCCATAGCCATTTGAGTTTTTTAATCGTTTCTATGATGTCACAGACACCCATCTTCTTCCTTATATACTGTGCTGTCTTGTGATCTCTCCATGTAAGGTTGAGCATGATTCTCTCATGTACACGTTGCATGCTTCTCAGCTTGCAGGTCTGTCTCATGGTTATCTTCCATGTTTCTGCTCCATAAATGACTATCGGGAGAATGCATTGGTTGTATCCTCTTCTTTTCAGGATTATTAGGATCGTCTGGCTTTTGAAAGTTGGGCTGGCTCTGCCGAAGGCTTGCCATCCCAGAGTAATTCTTCGCTTGATTTCGTCCTCTTTTGAAAATCTCACGGAGATTCGTTTTCCTAGGTAGATGTAGAGGTCTACCCTGTCGAGGGTTGCATTTTCTATCTTGACAGTTATATTCTCATTCTCAATATGATTGTTGCACATGAATTTTGTTTTACTGAGGTTCATGTGCAGGCCGACTTTTTCTGCTTTCTACGTTTAGTTCATATAGCTGAATACGTATACATATATGCAAATAGCATCCCACTATTGTGCTTTTTATTTGTTCATGTGTTTTTTGAAGTGTGTGTATCTTTCAACACTGTTATGTATACGCGGGGTGCGTTCATATTTTGAAGATGTACCCATGTTGTAGACGTTCACAGGAGAGAGAGAGACAGAGACAGAGATGGACAGATTGGAAGAGACAGGACATATAAATAAGAAAAGGAATGAGCTTGACTAGATGTTTGCTTATTCATAGGTATATACTGTATCTATCTACTAAACATCCATGAAAAGAGAAAGAGAGGGAAAATGATATAGAGCAAGATAGAGAGAGATAGAGGGGTTACAGGAGAGTGAGAAAAGACAGGGAGGGTATAGGGTAAAATAGGGGGAGGATGAGAGTAATCAGAAAGAAATGTGTGAATCTAAGTTGGTTTATTTATTGGTATATAATGTATCAGTCTACTACATATCTGCAAAAAGAGAAAGAGAGGGGAAGGGATATTGAATAAGAGAGAGAAAGAGAGAGAAAGATAGGGAGAGAGAGAGAAAGATAGGGAGAGAGAGAGAAAGATAGGGAGAGAGAGACGACAGGAGAGTGAGAAAAACAGAGAAGGTATAGAGAGAAATAGATGGGGGTGAGAGAAATAAAGAAATTAGCGTGAATATCTGTGGGTGTATTCATTGTTATATAATGTATCTGTGTACTAAACATTTGTGAAAAGAGAAAGAAAGGGAAAAGTATATGGAGCTAGAGAGAGAAAGAGAGAGATGTCAGGTGAGTGAGAAAAGATAGAGAGGGTATAGAGAGAAATAGAGGGAGGGTGATAGTGATAAAAAAAAGAAACTAGCATGAACAGATGTGAGAGAGAGAGAGGGGGGAGAAGGTAGCGATCAGAGGGTGACAGAGGGAGAGCAATAAAAAAATTAGTGTGAATGTATGTGGGGGAGAAAGGAGAGGGGAGATAGTGATAAGAGAGAGACAGAAGGGTGAGAGAGGGAGAGCAATGAAGAAAAAAAAAGAAGTAAGCGTGGATGGATACGTATCTGGCAGCCAAACCTAATTACTTCGCATTCAACCGTGAATCTTCTCTTGTTTGCATTCATTATCTCCCTTTGTCTTAGACAAGCACCCTCGAAATTTCATTTCCGTACCAATACAAAAAAAAAAATGTCTCCCTTCGATTCACAGAGGAAAACGAAGAATCTTTTTGCAACTTGCGTTTGCTAGGGCAGAATATTGGCTGCCGAGGCGAATCTATGGCTTCTGTTGACAACAAAGGCTTATTGATAAGCGTCAGCCCCACGAATAATGATTGGGGAAAGAGAGAGAGAGAGAGACCGAATGAGAGAATTGGAAAGAGAAGTGAAGAGAAGTGTAACTTGCCTTTTGCTATTGTGTTCTTTCACATTGTGTTTTTGATTTTTGTTCATGGTTGTTTATTGTTAAACTGTACGACTTTTTTTCTGTATTTTCTCGACGCTCGCACTGTCCTCTCTCCATATTCTCGTCTGTCAAACAAGCAAAGCCAACTCGGAGAAAGGTTCTATCCCTTTTGATACGTGCGTGTGTTTGTGTGTTCCAGCGTACTTGGCCGCACTGTTTTATCCACACACTTGAAAATTGGCATCAGTACTCCTCTAGAAACTTTCTATTTTTTATCTTTAAAAAGCTTCTTTTTTTTTTTTTACTTTTTAAGACCTTATACTGACGGTTTTATCAATAACACTTGATTCTCCAAAATATTCTCGTTTTTCTCACTTTATTTTAGATGCTTCCCTTGTGGAAAACGCCAGTGATGTCATAAATAGATATTTATTCTCCAAATTTCAACGCTAAGTTCGTTCAATTATTTACTGTGTTGACTAGTTCGCTTCTGTTTTCCCTATATTCAATTCTCTTTTCGCCTTTCCTGCATGGTTTATCATAGGCTTATATGCAACCTTCCCAGTCGTTTCATTGTTCCCCTTCTACGGTGAGATGGGGAATTGGATCAATGCGTGAAGTCCTTGGATCAACTTCTCTTTAACAACTTCAAGTGACCAGTAATGCTGTTACTCACATAGAAAAACTTGTAAAAATCAAGAAAACAATGATACTTTTTTACACAATATAATTCTGTGACGTCAGCAAATTATCCAAACATCTAAGCTCAAATATTTTCAAGTATACATGAACTTCCTTTCTTCTTGATTTTTTTCTAGTTTTTTCGTGGTTTTCATAATTGCTACTGCATTCAATTAATTGATAAATAACACTCACGACATGGATCCCCCGAGATCACGTGCGGAGCTGAGGCCAGCAGAATATTAGATGGAGAGACGAGCTAGACAAGCTCAGGAAGTACTGGCTCCGCGACGCCCATGATAGAGAAGTATGACAAATCCCGTGGAAGGTCTATGTCCAACGACGGACGTTAAAAGAATGATCATGATGATGATGATGATGATTGTTCTATGACTAAGTCGATTTTTACATCTAATAGCTCTTCCCCTAATGTTTTTTTACCACATTCTCAACGAGCCACCGTGATTTCATCTAAAAAATCGAAATCCTTTATTCAGCCAGAGCTACTAGTATCGAAGCCATGCAATGAGAAAAAATATCTGCCATGAAGATGCTAAGGTAGGAATGGCGGCCAATTGGCTACTAAATACATTTTTTATCGGAGAACCAGCCCTTGGCCGACTGAAAAGTAAAACCTCACACATTGACTCTTTAAAAAAATGCCCTCGTGTAGCATCAACGCCCGTCGGTGGACAATTTCGACAGTCGAGAGGAACACATGGTGGTTCAAAGTCTACGAAACAACCTCTTTTGTTATAGTAAAATGCAGATCAAAAGTTGAAAAAGAAAGCTGTGCAGTTATACCGAGGCTCCTCTCTGCTGCCAGACCTTTCCTGTATCCATTGTGGAGAGACCAGCCTCCCCTGGACATCTGAGATCTTATAAAGGACGTGAAAGACACTCCCAAAGCTTTCTATCATCGACGGCTTATATTTTTCTTCTTTTTTTTTTCTCAATTTTCTTCCGCGGTTATTTTACCTCCACCATGTCCTTGAGTGGGCCAAGCTCTTTTATCAAATGTTTGACATTTAATCTTCATTTTAACATTTATTCCTGAAATATTCGACAATGTTATTCCACAATGAATGTGGTGTTCGTGCGTAAAATAGGTTTGAGTATGGGATGGCCTCTCCCTTGTTTTTCTTTTAGAAAATAGAGCCGTTTGGTCAAGCTGCCCAATAGTTGTTTACAATATTCAGATCAATGTTGTACCATTCTTACTGCTTCTCCAAGCTTGGTAGCATCCCCAAACCTTCCTATCGGTTTGACTGCAATATGCGCTCATATCTTCTCCACAATGTCAAGATCTTTTATATGATGCAAAGTGCATGGCTCATTTTTGTCCAGGGATGTGTGTTTGCTCATACCTGTGTATTTTTACATCCAAACAAGTTTTCAATTAAAATAGTATTTATTTTTCTACTGTCTGTAATTTGGATAAAGGATATTGACATTGAAGATATTCTCAGTGACTATTGAACTCCTTATTATTGTTTGAGTTGTTAACACGACGTTTTGGTGGGTTAACACACGAATCCTACGTCATAAGCGTTGTCACTATTATAAAAAAAAAGGTTTAGTTTACCAATTCGAATCGTTGCTAGCAATGTCGTCAGCAAGGTGCAAGTGGTCCAAACAATCCAGGCCAGTGTTTTTCTGACTTTAATTTCCTTCTCTGTAATTTATGAGGAAGACATGGAAGCTAGGCAAACGATTGAAAACCATGCAACGTGCAAAAAAGAAGATCATGCTGAACCTCGCCTTTGAGCAATCACAAGACTGCACGGTCTATTAGAGATAAGACAGGATTCCGAGAGGTGAGTAAACCATTACAAGACACAAATGGCAATGGGCTAGAGACATTGCAAAAATGTTAGATGACCACTTGACATCATGCTTCACAACATTGTTCCTTCAGATATCATATGCAAAATTGAGGACAACATAATATAAAATAGAGTGGCGAGCTGGACATATCCAGAAAGTGCTGTCTCTTGGACGCCCATGATGGAGAGGTTTGACAAATAACAGGTGAAATCCATGTCCATCGTCAGACGCTAAAAGGCTGCTGCTGCTGCTGATGATGATGATGACTTAAACCGAAACGTCGATGGAACATTCTTGAACTGTTTTCACATCTTATGGTTGTTGGTGGTCTAAACTAGGCAAAGGGTTACTCCTTTGTTCTGTCCTCTTCAATATGGTGCATGAGGTCCCATTTGAGATGTTCTACTCCTGCATCAAGTACTTCCCTCCATATCTTCCGGTTGAGTGCTGGCATTTCCCATGCGTGAGTGCACATTTCATCTTGTTCCATTCATTGCAGATTTATCTTTATATATGAGTAATGGGGTTCCAGCAGGCTGTAAGTTCACTGTAAAGAAGGATTTGTGGTCGTTGGTAATAATCGATGTTCATCCATTCTGCGAGCATCTGGATAGAACACTTGAAAAAGGCCGTAGAATGGATCAGCCGAAACGTTGTATCAAAGCAGAAATACAAATGAGAAGTTCAATCGCCTGGAAAACTTCTTGAGATCGTTCAAATTCCTTGATTCCTGTCTCAGAATTAAATCAAATGTCGATCTCCATCAACGGCAGAAATACGTAACTATTCCAGACACTTGCCAGACCAACTGAATAATGTGAATAAACTTACAAAGACAATAAAAGATTGAGAAGAATTGGGATAGGACAACTGCGTTACTCTAATCTTCCAAAGGTAGGGGTCTCTTCATCTTTAAAATCAGCTTTCCAAATCCCTGGTTTTTAGCTTCAGTTCCAATAATTATGTCTCCGATGGAGAAATACGTAAATATTTTAGACTCGTGCCAGACAAACTTTATAATGTATATTAACTTACGAAGACAGAATGAATGACTGAGAGAAATTAGGGTAGAAGGACTGCGTTACACTAATCTTCCAAGGGTAGGGGCTTTGTTTACCTTCTAAATCAGCTTTTGAAATCCTGGGTTTTTACCTCAGTTCTAATACTCATGTCTCCGATGGAAAAATATGTGACAGCCGAAAAGCAGGCTAATTTCTCTTTTATTTTCTTATTCCTCTCACCGATGATTTTTACGTACTTCCTCGGTTATTTTCCTTCTCCTCTTACGCTCCTTTCATCTGTTTTCTCCTTTTATTCTCTTTTCTTTTCCTTCTCCTTTTTTCTTCTTCAATATACCGATATCTCCATCGTTTCTCCAGAGTTATCTCCCTTCTTTTTCAAGCTTTGTTTTCCTCTTCTCCCACAACAATCTGTAAATTTTTTGGTCTGATTCGTTTCATTCTCTCTCTCTCTCTCATTCTCTCTCTCTCTCTATTTCTCTCTCTTTCTCTCTGACTCTGAGTCGTTTACACATGCACAAACACGTATACATGCTCACACACATACGGACATATACACACACGTCTCTTCATTTTAAAACAGATTTCCTCTTTTAAAACCCCATTCTATTCAATCCTACCTTCTTTTTTTTTCTTCTCACTTCTCTCTACCGCTTTAACCATGTTTTGTTGACTTCGTCATTTCTAATGCTGAATTTTTTTGATATCGTTTCCTGAAATAAGTTGGCGAGAAACACAGTGCGTTATTGAAGCAAAACGAGGCTCCAGGGACAATAAATATCCGTTCAAAAAAAAAAGAACTGTCGAAGTGGAAAGTATTTTCTTTTACTAACTTTGTGAATTTTAGAAGTATTTACATACAGACATACATACATACATACATATATACGTATATATATATATATGTGTGTGTGTGTGTGTGTGTATGTATATATACACACACACATATATATATATATATATATATATATATATATATGATTGTGTGAAAAATGATAACGTTCAAAGTAATCTGAAAAAAACATCGGACAAAAGAACACCTACGTAAGTACACAAAAAATACACGTGCACAACTCACACACACACACACACACACACACACAAACTCAACGCCAGAAAAACCAAAAAAAAACTATCGATTCAAAACAATTTATTGGGATACAAAAACAACATTCATTTTTTGAGTTGAAATAACTTAGTGAATTAATTTATTTCTTTGTAGTTTGATAATTTATAGTTCGCAGAAACAAACTATAATACGAAATTATTGTGTTATGGTGTAGTTTTCATTTTGCGTTGTCTGAATGACTTTTAAGCCGTCGTATGATTGTTTAAATACCACTGTAGGTTTATCCAAGCCAGGCAAGAGATGACTTTACAAATAAATAAATGAGAACAGATAGCGAATCAGAACTGAACCCCAATCCGAAAAATTATCCATAGGACCTCAGGAGGACCAATTATTATTGCAACTTTTGTTGCTTTCTTCTAAAATAGAAAAACAACACCGTTCCGTTTTAAATAAGTTTATAGTTTGTTCCTGCAGATTCTGAATTATCAAATTGAACTGCTGAGATAAATTAATTCACAGAAATAATGCAACACAAATTTTGAATTTCAGCATTTCAAGAAAAAAGTTTCAATTTCATGGTTTGTCCTCATTCCGTGGTACTGAGACGTACTCAAATATCTTTGCACCCAGTGGTAGTGTGCCGGGAAGTCAGTGTTTAGGTGTCGGCTTTCTGTAAAAGTGTAAGAAGACAGTGGACTATATGTATGTACATATATATATAGAGAGAGAGAGACAGACAGACAGACAGACCAACAGATAGAGAGTGTGTGCGTGTGTGTGTGAGAGAGAGAGAGAGCATGCAAAAGATTACCAGAGACCTTTCATTTCAACGTACCTGTACAGCTATGCACAAAAACCTTCGAAGCTGTGTTTGTTCAAATTAACATTTGATTATTCAAATGTAGTGTATACTTTCTGCACTAACTATACATTGTTTATAGTACTAAACCTTTTAGAGAAGCTTTTTCTATTTTTTAAATCTAATATACAATCAAATACATAAATTCCATATCAGATGTAAATTCTAAAGTAATTTCAATCTCTTCTGGGTAATGAATTATTCCATACCCGTTTAAGTAACATTAGATATCATGAATACCCTATCTCTATCGATTTTAGAATTCTTCTCACAAAAATTCTTCATTAAAGTCTTATAAAAGAATTGAATGAAATAATAGACGTGACATTAACTGGGGGAAATGGGAAATAAATTGGGTTTACAAACTCTAAAGCTTCTAGATGCAAAATGAAAAAAATACAAGACTTACTTCACGTGTTTTCCCTTAGGATTATTGTTAGTCATCTGATTGGGGAAAGTTACTTTGAAATTGGTAATAAATCGTTTCATCAGATTGTAGGTATTCCTATGGGAATCGATCCTGTGCCCTATTAAGCTGATTTGTTTTCACTTAGACGTGTAATATACGGTCATGTCGTCTTTAATTAGAGCGGATATAAAGCAGCTCGTGCATTTTTTAAAGGTTACACCCGTTATTGGAGATTTATATTGTTTTAATGATGGAAGAGAATTCGGAAAATCGTATTGTGCTGTTTACCCGAGAGGTCTTGAAAGAATTTGTGATCAACAGAATTCAAGAAACGTTCCTAGATTTAAATGCTGAAATCGAAGATGGATTGTTTGTCAAAAAATTCTTTGACAAACGAAATCCATTTCCATTCCATATCGTACGTATGCTTTTTAGACCAAGTAGTATTTCATCTTATTTTTTTATGGAAATACTTATTATAATATTTGAGGAGAGCACGAGCAACACTTTGTGTCAAAAACTTTTTATTTAGCTCTAAGATTGTTCTAACAAGTCGGGGAAATCAGTTAGATTTTCAGAAAATTTTAATAAAGCCATGACGAGACATCCTGGTCAGTTTGAAACTTATCAGCTTAACCGTGATGAAATGAAAAAATTGTCTACACTAGTATGAAAATAAGATAAATAAGTAATGTATAGAAAGATCTATTTTATTATTTGTATAAATGTTAAGGGAATAAGGTTACAAAAAGAGATTGATTCAATCTTTGTCAGTGTGAAAGATAATTGAATCGACAAGAACCATGAGTAAGGCAAAAGATTCAGCTTTGGCCCATTTGTCTGACTGAGAGTAAGTTAGGTAGGGTGGGAAATTAAACACAGCATGCCAAATTAGAAATGTCTAAAATTGGAAGAGTCCATTTAACGGTTACTGCCGGTGATATAATTGTTTGGTTTCGTCTCAACTAGATAAACTAGGCTAATTTACTTGAGAGAAGAAATTGTCATAAACAAAATGGTGTACAACAGGGAAGAATTGTTTGGAGTTTGTAAAAAAAAATGTGCAATATCCTCCGTTGGTAAAAAATCAACTCCAAGTTTTTTTGGGTACAACGTGTTCTCGAAGATGATATCAGGAGGTTTGCATGCAATTCGATATTAGAACTGACACCACGGATTCAATATTCACAAGGGTGAGCATTCAAACAGAGTGATAAAAAAAACAAGTCACCTCTGTTATTGTACTCATTGATCCCACATTATCTAGTATATTCTTGGTGGGGGGTAATCTGCATAAGAAAGATGAATGTTGCAAAAATCCAAATGATGCGAAGTATAAAATAACATTTATGTACAATAAATTATGATAAAATATCTTGAATAACAACTTACATATTGTATGACAAGATCTTGAAAAAAGGCAAAACGATATATTGAAATTATAGCCAATGGGGAACCATCTTGAGATAACTGTTTGGTTTTTGAATTCCCAGAACGATTAGATTGTAAGCGACCAATGATCCCAACAAAAAAAAACTCATACATATTGCAGCACCATAATATCAAACCCTATCTTCATTATATACATAAATATAAATATATACGTAAACTATATAAATATATATATTGATGTATGATAATAAATTGCACGATATCTGAAAGAATAAACTGCAGTAGAAAAAAGGTCTGCTTTTTCTTCAATTGTTTATTCTGTTTACATAGTCTAGGCCAAGTGATACATTAACCATGTAATGACGGTAGTTCATTAAAAAAAAAGTAATATGTTATAACGCAATACATAATCAATTGTTGGGATCATGAATTCATTTCTTAAAACAAATACATGTATATTCACATGTACAGGTTGTCTTGGTAGTCAAGGTGGGCAGTGTCTTTGAAGATTTGTTTTTTCATTGATGAATTCAGTTTTACTTCAATTTTCAAACGAAGTCAGGAGAAAGAAATTATTTGTTCTGTTTGAGTTTCAATTGCATTGATAATTGTTCTTTGGTGGATCTGCCAAAAAACAAAGTGAAACGAATATGTTGCTCTTGGTTTCACCTCGAATGAGACCGGGGTGGAATTTCAAGACTGCAAAGTTTGATTTGTAATTTGGTAATGAGCAATAGAAAATTGAATCTAGTACAATATCGACAATCTCGAATACAAGCATAGAAAAGCTCTCTACGTGGGTACAGTTTTGATATGTCTTGGTTTGGTACACACTTGTTAAAAAAAAAGAGCCATCAAACTAGAGAAGACTTGTGCTTTAAAGCAGATTAAAATGTACGGAAGACGGTGCAGAGAAAGAATTAATAGAAGTTCCCGTGTCCGCTGGCACTGTATGTAAAAGAATCAAAGGAATGAATCATGATGTAGGGCTGCAACTTAGGTAAGGAACAGCCCCGTAAAAATCAGCATGCAACTCGATGAATCAAATTACGCATAAAAACATTATCAAATACTTGCAGTTGTACGATATACCCATGAAAAGAGAATCAAGAAAGAGTTCTTATTCTGTGATGACTTGCACCACAACCAAAGGTGTATTCCATTTCATCAATCTTTTCTAACCACGTGGACATTATTGAGTCTATTTGTATGAACGGTTTTTTCTACTACGATTGCTCTAATCAGGGAGAGAGCTTTGCTTATCCTGACCAGACGCTGCGTTTTCTCATTGTCAGATATCGTCTGAAACATTCGAAAAGAAACTCAAAGAAGTAATGGAAATAGTTGTGCTTACGGTTATTGTTATTCGGGGTTTAACACTGAATCATCGACTATTTCATGAAAATTCTGCAATGGAATTGGTGCTGAACATTCCGTTTTAATATATTACACAGAAGTGTGTTCGTAAGATTGTTGCCTAGAGTTTGTACTGGTGGAGAAAGTTCGTCTTGAGAATGTAGCCAATATTTTCGATGTCCTGACTGACGCGAATATGTCAAAGTAGGAGAGAGATGTAGACATAACTCAAGTAAAAGTTAAAAGTTGCGGATTTATATGAAAAATACCTGTTTGAGATCGACCTTAGAAATGGAGACCTTGAGAAGCTTCCGATTCCGGATGATATCCCCATTAAAAATTGTCAAAGTAATGCTTGTTAAAATACTCAATGAAATCAAAAATCATTTGGAAGTCTTGATAAACAATGTCGAAGGTTACTTCTCAAAGAATTGCTATCTTGCAGGAGAATCCCGTTTTCTTTTGATAAAGACATGATGCATGACAACAAACTAGGGATGGATGATTTTATTACATCCCAAGTGGACCCAAAAAAGCTGATTTCGATATGTCTGACGTGGATATCAAAGAGTTCAAGTGCGAGCATATTTCATCCTACCCTAGGTTGTCAAAAGAGACAATGAAAGTTATCGGTCCATTTGCAACTATCTATGTGTGCAATGTGAGGTCCTCTGCGTTATTGAACGTGAAATCAAAATGGAGAAACGGACATAGTGTTTCTGCTCGGTTCAAATAAAGTTTTTTGAATCTTTCGCCGAAATTCCATATTTTCAACGAAAGAAAACAAAACTATAAATTCTACTAAGCAAAAGCAAACGGGACAAGAGAAATGATTTTTGTTTTGTTTTGATGTATTCATCGTTTTTTTTTCTGTGTTTTACCAAAGAACGTTGATTATGATGTTTATTCTGATGGTTGGGAAAAAGTGGGTACGGAGACTTCATGAATGATGCACTGGGGGTCTGGAAAATTTCTTTGTTTAATTTGTTGCAAGGTTTAAAGGCTTTTGTTGACAATTTATAAAGGTTGACTGACTGCTTATCCTGAGTGATTACTCCGGAAACGTGCTTGACACACACACATATATATATATATATATATATATATATATATATATATATATATATATATATGTGTGTGTGTGTGTGTGTTTGTATGTATGTATATATATATATGTGTGTGTATATATATACACGTATATATACATATATATGTATATATATATATGTATATATGTATATATATATATATGTGTGTATATATATATATGTATATATATATGTATATATGTATGTATGTGTGTATGAGTATATATATATATCTATATATATATATATATATATATATATATATATATATATATATATATATATATATATGAGTGTGTGTGTGTGTGTGTGTGTGTGTGTGTAAGACTGGGCTTGTACAGGTAGCAGTAACTTAGTGTGTACATACTTGTGTGTATGAGCAAAGCAAGTAGCAGTGGCTTTGTGTGTATTCTTTTGTGTGATGATTTGTTTAGACTAATTCGAACATAATCATTTTTTCATCCTATCAAAGATATATCTACTTCGAAATTCCGGTAAGTTGGTTGAAAAAAACACTTTCCACTTCGGCAGTTCAGAACGGATATTTATTGTCCCTGGAGCCTCGTTTTGCTTCAATAACGTACTGTATTCTTCGCCAACTAATTTCAGGAAACGATTTTTTTTTAAATACAACGTTGAAAATAGTAAGTCAACCAAACAATTCTGTAGTATCCTTTTCTCCATCATCTTGTCGTTATTACTAGAAACTGTTACCTTCATAGTTAACCTTGACAACAGCTTGTAAAGTTAACATAATTGCAATGTTTCTGCTCGCTCACATCTAGCCTCGTCTTGAACTATTTGGGAATATCGCTGTGAAATATGGGTTCGCTAAGTACTTGTGTCCAGAAATCTCTTTTCACTGAGTGCTCGAACACTTCTGGCCTTGATCCATACTGTTTGCCTTCTTATTGCCAAATAGGAATCAACAAGTCCCCAAAATGATCTCTACAGTAGTAAATTCAATCTTCACGGAGCGCTCCAAGAGCTTTGGCCCTTTGCCGTACCTTTCTGGTGCCTTAGCAAGCTAGCTTCAAAGACGATCACAATCTAAGTCTATTCAATCTGTATTGAGTTTGCCATACTTGAGACAGTTCTGTATCAAGCTTGACTGTTGTCTAGGGCACATACCAACTGAAGACTATATATATATATATATATATATATATATATATATATATATATATATATATATATATATATATATATATATATATATATATATATATGTATTAGTTATGGAACGCTTTGCAGCTTTAAACTCTAGAGATGTAAAATGATTTTCTTCAAATTTTATTTCATTTGAGTAAATTATTTTCAAATATCTGTTAGTGCAATAATGTAAGCTTTTCAAATGGTGTCTTGTTTTAGATATTATGGTACTATTCGCGAGTTTTATCTTGGGACCATCAGTTATTAACAATGAGACAATTTTGATGATTTAGGAACAAAACAGCTATATTCACATTACTCCCCTGCAGTAAGATCAAACACGACCATCAATTATGCTATGATCGTAATATTCAGCTTATATATTTATTTAGAGACCAAGATTGATGGTTACTATATACCGTACAACTCAGTGTGTAGACGTGTAGACATTTTAAATTTAGCTCTGAAGTTGGGGCAGTCAAATACAAAATACAAACCTCTATGAAATAAATACAAAATAGACAGAATCTTCAAAACTGTTTTTATTTCTCAATTCATCGTTGCAGACTGTTGCTGCAAGAGAGAGAGAGAGAGAGAGAGAGAGAGATCTTAGAATCCAGGGACTTATGGTAGCTCCTGGTCATCTGGCCTTGACTTATGACCTTTTTGCCAAATTTTTGACTTGTCGACGTGAAGTTGTTGCTGGAAAGAGTATCTCAAAGGCCATTGCTATTAGAGTGAGCCCGTTCCTCGCCGGATTCCCAATAAGTTTGTCTCTGTACTGTGCTATGTAAGTGATTTGTTTAAGTTCACTACAACTCCAGCCGTCTCTGCTTTGACTCGACATATTGCATTACTACTTAATCAACCAATTAGCGAAATGTGCAATAGACTTAGACACGATAATCACCTGGTGACGTCACTTTGTTAACTCTGTACTATCTAATCCAGAAGCTAAAGGGGGAGATAGTCCTGCTTTCCCCAGGGTGCTTTAATACCACGTGAACACAAATTTCCTCAGCAGGTATTCTCACTCGATTCTCCAAGTCAATTTTCACTGATTTTAACCGCTTGGCTAACGGCACCTCCATCTGTCTCAAAAATAGCTTCGAAATGTATCAATGCAGGTCTTAATTGATATAATGAGTTTTGCTTTAGCATGGTTAGCGATATAACACGGACTAATGGTGAACCCTAAGTAAGAATCTAGCTTCAAAAGAGCTATATCGAGCCCAGGAAGTCAGATCTGGTTTCAAAATAGCTAAATCAATAACAAATAACAACTCAATATAGACCTAAAATATCTAAATTGTCGGCTGTTTATCGTATCTTTGTTATAACGTGGTTGGCTTTCCTGGAGTCCAGCACCTGCATTTTAACGAGGGACGCCTGTGTTAGCCTTGTGAACAGATCAAACGAAGTCAATGAAAGATTTCTTTGCGGGAAGCATTACACGCTGAGGAAAGAACACATTACTTGTATTCAGCTGACCTTAACCTAAATGCACACCACTCGAAATAGGGAGGGTTTTCTTGGCATCTTGAAAGTCCAGGATGTGAGTTCATAGCGTACCCCATACAGTTCTCCAATATCCACTTTCCAAAATTGATCTGAGAACTTAGTTCCAAAGAGGCTCCTCTATTTCCGGTTGGACAATACTATACACTCAATAACCTGAACTGCACTCAGTGACATCTCAATACCATAGACAGAGTAAATATGGAGTTTCTAGCCGTCGTTACTGGATCATTTGAAAGGAACTGATTTTGGCACTTGACAGTCTTGACGTTTCTTTCATGATTTCTATAATTTCTTTTTTTATGTGTTATTTTCAACTTCGAAGGTGTGCTGATGTGTTGAAACTTCACACACGGAAACATTTGATGTTAGAAGTTGCTAGAAAGAAAGATAAAATGGTATTACAGTATTAAAAAAAAGTTGAAGTATCAAAATCTAATCCAGTCAAATGATACGAAAAAATCCTTGTTTAGTATAAGCTGTGTTATTTGACAAAAGGGACCAAGTTTACGCGCTTACATTTTCAGGTAACTTCCAGAGTGGTGACATTCAATTTCACATTAGCTCGAATTTGATTGACTGATTCAAAATTGCCAGTAAATCAAAGGGAGAGAATTCAAAGGTCCTCTTCTGATCGTGGAGTTTTTATAAAAACACCGGCTGACTTTTTTTTTAAAAAACAATGTTATGGATCCTTCATTCTTGGATCATAAAAAACCATCCACTATAAAAGTATAAACCATCCACAATATTTGGCAATACTTAATCGGCAAATCAGATTCGAACTAATCAAGTTCTAGTGATCTGAGAATCGGGAAATTGATGGAGACCCCTTTCAGACGGTGTCGTGACTAAAGAAGCTCTGTTGGCATTAAATTCCGAGAGAAAATCTATTTATGTCCGTACCTGGTAATGAATAACATTTTCACTGACTCTTCACACGACTGAATATTTTAGTTTTCAGAGTTTTATACAAAGGAGGGAAATATGGAACTAGTGTCAAGATATAAAGGAAGGAAAATGTTCGTTAGTCCTTTTTTTTCCTTCGTAGTCGAATTAACCAACCAGTTCGGAAATTACTTGAAATTACTTTCTTTTCAAGATTTTTGCAACAAAACTTCTATGTGAAATTCTACTGAGATGATCATATATAAGTGTATATATATATATATATATATATATATATATATATATATATATATATATATATATATATATATATATATATATATATATAGATAGATAGATAGATAGATAGATAGATAGATAATCATCTCAGTAAATAGTAGAATTTCACTGGTAGAATTTCAAGTGAGGTAACTCGTTCATTGTAAGCAATATGCAATGCTCTTCCATAGGAATAGAACACTCTAGTGGATGGGCGATTTAAGCAAAAATAGAATGTAAATTCTGCTATACTGACTGTCTAGTTCCGCGGCTTAGTGGTAGATTACTGGCTTCCGGGTCTCAAGCGAAGGTGACAATCCTGCCTCGTGGTACTGGATGGGATAATGGATTGTCTATAGCCACACTGAAGAGTTTTAATACAACGAAACAGATGACACAATAATTTTTTCAATTTTCTCTTTTAATATATATATACATATATATATATATATATATATATATATATATATATATATATATATATATATACATATATATATATATATATATAAATAACAGATGATGATATCCAAAAAGATATGAATTTAATGACAATTCAGAAAATTTTAGGACGCTTTGAACTTGCAAAATGTGTCATCAATTTGTTATCATCGATGATAGGTTTCACAAGTCAAAGTTTTTTCAAACATTTTAATTTTCTTTTGATTGCATTAATCTCTCTCTCTCTCTGTCTCTCTGTCTATATATATATATATATATATATATATATATATATATATATATATATATATATGAGTAATAAATTTTGTTGAAATGCAGTCCTGCTGCAGCCTATGGAATCCATTTCTCACTAGATAACTTCAAGAGAGACAGAATGAGAATTTGGGTTGAAAACAGTTATTTGGCCCTCGCATTACCGGTGGCTGTTCACGTCAATGATAAGAGCATTGCCACGTTGAAGCAGCTACCTTTTTGGTGGCAGGTTTTATTCCTTCAGCAGCCCCATTCATTTACATTGTTTAAATCGAATGATATATTTACCGTGTAATGACGGGAGATTATTTCAAGTAAGTATTTATATAGTGTAACACAATTATTAATTCATTCAGTCCGACCAAACATGTCCAAATACTGTTGAAATATTTAAAAGTAGCACAACAGAATACACAACAGAAGATGATTCCATCGAAAAAGATGCGAATTTAATTCATAAAATAGAGTATTAGAAATTCAAACAGGCTCAAATATCAAATCGAGACGGAAAGAATGAGGACACATACAGAAATACGTGAATGGATAGATACTCTAATATATTCGATGGCATATTAAAAAAATTCATTTAGGAATGAATATGGTCAGAATAAAATCTATTTATGACATTACTGACATTATCCGCTTGAAAACATCTATTGTAGAGTCGATAAAATATCAAGAAACATCTAGATCTTGGATAATCCAGATATTATCAATAAATTCGTCAATATAAGACGCCTTGAAAGTAAAAAAAAGTTCAAAATCGTATATCATTACAAAATCGTAACTTGGCAAACCAAAAACAAAATTTGCTTGCAAAATCAATTTTAATATATTAATTACAGAATAAAAGTTAGTTGTGTAACAAATTTCATAATCCAGTTCATAACTGCGGATATTAATCGGAACATTACTTCAACGTTATCTGACATTTAGCAAGTCAAAAAGAGTCATCCTATAAAGCGAAATTTGTTTGCAAAATATATTCAAACATATTTATAATAGAAAGAATAAATCAACTGTATAACAAGTTATAATCTTGATTTATTTCAAAAGTATGTATACAGATTCAACCTAATCTATAAACCAC
>OY735239.1:2681304-2693804 GCA_963457665.1 Thysanoteuthis rhombus | reverse complement strand
GATGAGAGATCTGTAAGTATAAAAACAGATGTCAATTGCTGTGCGTGTCATTTCTATTGAATGTCCACTCATGTGAATATTAAATCTGTTGTGTCAGTTTTAAACACAGTATGCAAACTAACTTATGACATTATCTTTAGGAATACTAAATACACGGAAGAAAATTCCTTCGAGTCGATTCCCTGCCAACATATTTAACTGAAGAGTCTGACAACCTTGATGTTAATTTTTCAACATTGAAGAGCAGAGACTTCAAGATCACTTACCTAAAACGTTTTTGGTTTTCCAATTGAGCGCAAAACAGCTCTTTCCCGAACAAATGGCTTTTCCCAGATATATCTGCTTGATTTGTTGCCCGGATATTAACAGCATGAGTTTCACATACGTTAGAGCTTATAACAAATCCCATAAATGCTCAACTGCAATGAACAGTCATTTTTTTCTTCATGCTCTTGAAATCACCTAAGTGCAAAGTGTGCAGTATGCTAAGGTGCTGTCGCCATCGTACGAGTTTGTTGAAAGTGTGTATCTGGTTTTCATTGATGTTGTGGCACCCGATCGAGTACCATCCATCGTTGATCAAAGGAGCCGATGTTTCCCCTCAGGATACTTCCTAAAACAATCAAAGTGCCTCTTGTGGGGCGTTAGTTTCCCATCGAGTATCCCGGTGCTATCACTTCCCCAGGGTAACAACGCGCATATACCTTTGCCATAAAACTCATTTAAATGAAATTGAGTCACATTCGACCAATCAGCAGTGACCTTCTAGCGTCCGTCATTGGACATAGACCTCCCTCAAGATTCACCAGTCCATTCTGGGCGTTCAGGGCCAGTTCTTTCTCAATTTGTCCAACTCGTCACCTCATCTTACTTTCTCTCGGCCAAAATTTTGCATATGAACCCTGAGGATCCATATTCTGAGTTTGGGTTTCCAGCGGTAACGCTCCATTCTTGGGCGACCTCATTTCATCGACACAGGGGCTCAGTTTTGATACTCGCATTCCCATTGAAAACTCTTTCAGTGATAGACTTTGATGGTTATTCTGACGAGCCAAAGGCAATGCATCCCCATATGCAATAATGACCGATATAAAATACCGTAATGCGTCCATTTCGTCACTTATTTGCAGTTTCAGCCGCCGTAGTCATTCTGTTGGCTTGTATGCGAAGATGAAGCCGTATTCTACTTCCTGCATTTATAATTCTGCATCGCCCAATGTCTTGTTGACGATTGGTGATTCCATCCCCTCAGATCACAACTGATAGATATCCCCCATAACAAACATGAGCACCTACGAAATGTTCCGTTTTAGGAATGTACTGATATACTATTCTGACCATAATAATGTGGGTTTCATCAAATCTATCCTCTTGCCCATAACTGCATATCAACCTATCTAAACTGAGTACTCGATACCTGCTAATTCACATATAATGCTGACCTTGACCTATGGATTTGTTATGAGATGGTAGCTATCATCATTACGGTGTGTCGTAGTCAGTAATGTTTTTGCTCAACATTGTATAACCATTTCTCTAATAATATACATGACAAACATTTTCTAATATATATTCATGCAACATACACACACACACACTCACACATACACAGATATATATATATATATATATATATATATATATATATATATATATATATATATATATACATATATATGAATATTCATACACGTATATGAAATTTCATTTGCAATCAACTACATATTTATATACATGACAAATTTATCAACATTTACATATGTATAGTGTGGATAAGTGCAAGCCTATAACTTAATTTGCACTAATTACATACAAAATTTGCATAACAAAAACATCTTGAGGTTGCCGTTGTTGCTCAATTTTGAGAAAGTTTGTTTCGGGATATAATATATATGTACATTCTGGAGACAAAATAAAAACCCCTTTATATATATATATATATATATATATATATATATATATATATATATATATATATAAATTGCTGAATGTTTGCGTGTTCACGTATACTGCTAATTTTAATTTACTTTCCAAATATCACAGAATAAATGTATATTCTCAGGATAGAATATATATGTATATATATATATATATATATATATATATATATATATATATATATATATATATATATATGTACATATATATATATATATATATAAATATATATATATATTTATATCTATCTATCTATCTATATATATATATATATATATATATATATATATGAATGAATACACAACTGTATACACTTATGTCCCCATATACATTTAATTTCACTGTAGTTTCTAAATATCTCATTACATTTATACATCAATTAAATTAAATTCATAAAAGCGATTGAATAAATGAGTTTCTTCGTCTTAGCGAGCCGAGTGTAGAGCAGTCACTGCGCCAGCGTTTCATATTCGAATAAATATTCCATTAACTTCCCACGTACTGCAATGAATAATAGATAAGCAATTTATGAAGAGAAAAAAAACCGACTGAAAGCAGGAATATTAATGCCAAAATTATACTTATTGAATTATCACTTACGTTTTAGAAACCATCCAACGAATCCGTCACCCACACTGTCAACATAAGGTTCTTCAATTCTGAAACAATTTTGGCTTGCTGGCTGGCTGGATGGATGGTTCAAAGGAGCTAGAGGGCAGGAAGTAGTTTTAAACATCTATTCCTCATCATGTCTACAAAAGAATTGTTCTTTATGATTTTGTTTTTTTTTTTTTCAATTCTGTCCCTAAATTGTTTTTAGTGAAGGCTCAGTTTACAATTTAAATCTATACTAAATCGGTCCCATAATTTGTTCCGAGCAGCTTTCTTGCTTGGTTTTTGATGATTCGTTTCTTTTTTTTTTCAGAGATGCAACCCATCGAAAGACTAGAGAAAAACAACCATTTATCTCACCTTTTTCAAATCTTAATTAATCACCCTTAAAAGAGCATGATGCCATCAGACGTTTATCATGTGATGCTTTCTATTGAGTAACTAACCAGACCTGTCTATTAAGTTTCTCATACATTCCGTTAAGTGGATGAGTCTAAAATCCTGTATACGTTTTCAAGTGATTTTTCATAGTAATATAAACAATATTCGATATAATACAGTAAAAAAGTCATATCATTGTACTAAATTACTATTCTCCATGGTGTAAAACAAAGTAGTATTCTTACACTTACAATTATTTCATAAAATTGAACACTAATTAAAACAATCCAGGTGAGACTTCCAGTAGGAAAAAAAGTATCACGTGACCAGCATGTTTTGCTAGCCTGCTGAGTTAGGGGTGATCATCTAAGAAGTAGGAAAAGATGTGATCAAATTAATAAAATGCTTCTTTGCCCTTTTTTTGGGCTGTGATAAAAAAAAATCCTAAATGGATATTTCTCGCACACAGGCCTCATCAATTTGGCTAGAGGACTGAACATCCACCCAATATGATGTCTCAGGAAATTTCTTTTTCTGTTAAAAGACAAGAAATAGTTTTTTTTGTGAGAAGTTCAATTTACAGTGCAAATTCATGCTAGATTTATCCTTCAGTTCGTGTCCGACTGACTTTATGCTTGTTTTTTTCTGAAAATTCGGACTTTTTAGTGATGCCAGAAAAGGTGATAGACGTCATTTATCTATTGATCACCTCTTTTTCTAATTTCTTATTGATCACCCCTAACACAGTATGCTTCCAAGTAGATGTTGGTCATGTGACGGTTACTACTGGGTGACTAAGCGAACTTGGTACATACTTGATTTTACAATCCAGCCGGATATATAATTTTCCTGAGGTGCAGGAAAATGACTTAATCTATATGCTGTGATTCAGAGAGCATATGTTCTCAAGAAACTAAAATAAAGACAGCCATGGAGAGTTGAGACATCTGTCATTGTATTGATACTATGTTGGAATGAATTATAAGAAGTGCCTATCCCTTGAAGCAAGAGATTTTGGACTGATTAAAACGTTTCTGTCGTTCCGAAATTGTATCTTCTATATGTAGAAACTTTTTCCAAACCTTACAAAATCTTTTATTCAGATATGAACTGGTAATGAACTTGTAATGGAATATATTTGAGTTGTCTGGATTATTTCAGACTAGTATGGCCAGGGGAAAAAATAACTGCGAGTATAACAATGTTTCCCCCAGAAAAGAAAAAAAAATTACCGTTTGGTTTGAGCCCGGAAAAGAAGAAAAATTCCCTCTTGCTGGAAGTCAAACTTATGTCTCCAATAAAATTTAACGCTTGAAAGTTGAAAAAGAGTTTAAAAAAAGAACTTTCGAACATTTTGAACCCTACAATCGAAGGATAAACTATCCTTGATTCAAACCTAAAAAATAGAAAAATTAAAATTCCATCCATACAATCTGCATAACCCTCAACCCTCAGCTTTTGTGTTTTGGAAAAAGAATTTATCAGTGACATTAAGATTCGAATAGTATGTATGGCTGTGTATTAAATTCACAACGCTCTTCTTCCCTTCAAATGTTAAAGAATCTTTATTTGCCTTTGATTTTGGAAAAGAAAAAAAATCCCTTTTAATTTTGACATTTAAAAAAAAAAATATCCTGCTCGAATTTGTCCCTCGAAAGTTTAAAATATTTCCCTTATCTAATTTTGACGTTTCTTTGAAAGTATAAAGTTTCTCCTTGATTTTGATTCCAAAAAGTATTTTGATCTTGAAAAGAAAAAAAGATTTTCCTCAATTTCGATCCTTAAAAGCAAAAAATGAATAAAAGTTTTGATACTCAACAATTAAAAAAATAAACTCTTCTCGATTTTTGCCCCTGAAAAAAAAAGATAAGCTTCACGTCCATATAATCTACATTAACCGAAATTATCGATTTTTTTGTTTGGGAACAAAAAAATTATCGATGAAGATGAAGGTTCAATAGTATGATTGCGTTGTAAATCAAAAATACTCGACTTCCTTCCGAATACAGAGTTGTCAAAAGAGATTATGCTGTTATAATACGTCAAAAAATAGTTCAAATAATAGATATGAACGGAAAAGTGTTTTGAAATGACATTACAGTGATTTCGTATTTGAAATGCAAATTGGGATCGAGTCAAGCATTAAAGTCAAGTAATTTGTAACCCTGAATAAGAATAAGAATTACAGTACGAATGAGAATAAGAATAGGAGTAGAATGAGAGTAAGAATAAGAATGAAAATGAGAATAAAATCAAGAATAAGAATAAGAATAAGAATAGGGATAAGTCTAAGAGCAAGAATAAGAATGAGAATAAGAGTAAAATTAAGGATAAGAATATGAATTGGGGAGAGAATAAGGATAAGAGAGAGAATAAAAGTAAAATTGAGAATAAGAATAAGAATGAGTGTAAAGTTAAGAATAAGAAAGAGAATAGAATAGGAATAAGAATGAAGATATGAGTGAGAATAAGAGTAAAATTAGGAATTATGATAAGAATGCGAGTGAGAATAAGAATAGTAATTTTGATTACAGTGTGCTACTTTGTCGAAATAATTTTTTTTTGTTTCTTGGTGGTAAGTGTTTTTTTTTTTCCTGATTGATTATGTGTAAAAAACATAAAAACGTCAATTATTCAAACTTTCCTTTTGCGTCAAGGAAAGTGATAATTTGAAATCTCTTTTCTCATGTATAAAAGCAATGGATAAATGTTCACATTCACAACACATAAAGTAGGGAAAAACAATTACTTGTGAAAATCATTGTCACATAAGCAAAGTTTGATTCGAATACCAACCATTTTCTATACTTTCAACAATGAGCAATTACAAAATAGTATTACCCAGGAATAAAATTGCGATGTGAAGTGTTTTCAACTCAACATACAATGTATTCATTTCCCGATATATGATTTATGAACAAAATAAATCAACTTATAGAATGTATCGAATATATCCAGAGAAGCATTATATATATTTGAAACTGTATTTGAACTGACATGCTATTTATATACGGTGAACATGTCGGTTTAAATAGTATTTCTAATATATATAACGCATTTATAATTATTCTACCGGATTGTGTATGGATTTCTCTAGAAACAATTATGAAAAATGAGTACAATCAAATCGATGTTTAAGTGTAGAGAAAAGGTAAGCTCATCTGAATAGAAGGACATTTGTTCTGTATCTATTGACAATGAAACGTCACCTCCAGGGTTCTTACCTGGGCAGAACATATGGAGATCTTAGGATGACCAGTTGTCAGAATTCCGGTCTCAGTTTTGCTGTTTTAGTCAAGAGGAAAGTAAGGAGCTACATGTCTGGCATTGACTTGGCTGCTGGAGAACTGGAATGACAGTAAATTGTGAATCAAACCATCTTCATCATCAGACTCTTAACATCTGTCGTTGAACTTGGACCTTCCACCTACTCTCTCTATTGTGGGCATCGCAGTGCTAGTACTCTTTTAATTTGTTCAGTTCATCTCTCCATCTAATATTTTGCCAGCTTCGGTTGCGCATGCAATCTCTTGAGACCCGTGTTATGAGTCAGGATGTCCATGGGCGGTCTGCCTTTCTTGCAACATGATCAACCCATTGCCATTTTAGGATAGTCTCTTTGTTGTGTTCTATGTTTCAGCTCCATAGGTGACTATCGGGAGGATGCATTAGTTGTAAACCCTTCTTTTAGGATTGATGGGATGTTTTTGTTTTTTGAATCAGTGTTGTCGTTCTCCCGGACTTCCTATAGAGAGATCAATTTCACCCGGCTCCTTTAACTATGTACTGAGAAAGCTTTTGTATATAAACATATATAAAAACTTGTATAGCTATCATCGGTCACGTAGATAGATAGATAAATAGATTAACAGATGGATAGATTAACAGATAGACGGATAGATGCTATAGAGAAAATTTAGGCGAATACTTACGATACAAGATGCAAAAACTATATAGATAGATAGATAGATAGATAGATAGATAGATAGATAGATAGATAGATAGATAGATAGAGAAAAATACAAACAGACTGATACGAACAGACTGAGATAATATTTCAATAGCAGAAAAAATACATATATAGACATTATAGAATACAATACCATCCAAGAGATAGATAAAGAGAAATAAAGACGATATAGATAGATAGATAGGTAGATAGATAGATAGATAGATGGATAGATAGATAGATAGATAGATGTCTAGTTACACTGAAATGGGGAAAGGGGGTGATCAATGAATATGTCACCTATCACATATTTTGTTGAGATAAGATCACGAAAAAAGGTTGAATTTTTAAAAAAAAACACGAATAAAGGATTAATTACGCATAGTTATATAGCAAACTGAACCATACCAAGCGCGCATGCTGTTGAGCATAAACTAAGATATCCATTCAGAACAAACTAAAATTGCAAATTCAGCCCTTTAGCTCTATTTATACAGCTTCTATGTATCATTCATACATGAATATCCAGCCAACCAGCTGGACCCGATGAGTAAATGTTTGAAGTTTCGTCCCCTTAGCTCTATTGGTGCAGTTTCTACGGACCATTCCTAAATATATAGCCAGCCAATCAGCCAAACCCGTTCAAAAACTGAACAGTTCTGATGATTATTTAGTTTGACATTTTCTAAGAGATAAATAAAGGACTAAACAGATGAACCAACAGTCTGATAAAGATGTCTCGTCACGTGACTAACGTCTCTTGGCAGCATGCAGTGATTTTTGGGGCGATCAATTGAAAAATTTGGGAAAAGGCTGACCAATGGATAACTTACTTCCTTTGCCCTTTTTGAGCATTTGTAACGAAAAGGGTCTGAATTTTAAAAAAAATTAAAAAAAAAACAAGCGTGAGTGCTGCCGGACAAAAAGTGAGGGATGAATTACACAAAACCTAGATTGCAAACTATACCCTTTTCTAAAAAAAAAATTTATTGGGGGGGGTTAAAAAAGATTACGTTTTTCGAGACATAATAAGGGGTAAATGTTGAAATGGTTAAAGCCAGCTGGATAGACCAACTTGAAAACTGGAAGAAACCTACGTTGAAAGGTTTTGTTGGCGACTTCTAATAGATGGATAAATGTAGGGGAAGATAAACATATTGAGAAAGATTATCCAATAGAAAAATGATGGAACTGGCGCATAGATTCTATCTTCACTTCTGACACAAGTTTTACTTCAGCCTATGGTTTTAGTATCGGTTGCTTTTGTGTTCAGACGAAATAACAATCGATTGATTATCGTTCCTTTACTCAATTCCTATCCATGGGAAATAATATGAGATACTTTTTTTAATATACTTCCACATTCAGGATTTTAAATGGTCTTCTTTATGCCCAATGAATATAAACAAACGTATTGGTTTCAATGGTAGAGCGAACATGCCAATAAAAAAGTGTTATTTCCTTCACTTTATACAGCTGGATGATAGATGAAAAGATTCTCATTTGTCTTCCATAGAAAGTAATTTCAAGTTTAAGATACTAACTAGGAACCTGCACGTAAGACGGGTCGTTGCTGAATGTTTACTTTGAACAGTTAAATAAGAATATAAAATATTCAGTTTACCTCACCAGACAGGACACATAATGGAATCCAGTTTAGCATTATATTAACGCTATAAATCGAACCTCTGGCTAAAAATGTAAAACGTTTTGGAATTTTAGCTGTTTACAATGATAGACATTCGGAGAATTATAGATGATTACGCAATCTTTCATATAGATATAGTGGCATCTTTATCTATTCAGTTATTAGAACCACTTGGATATGATATCCGGCAAATGTAAATTATATGACTATGGAAAAATATCTTCAAAAGAATTCATTTTACTGACTGTCATTGACTAATGTCATTATCAATGTTTTAACACAGCGTAAATCAAAGAGCCATATATCTTGATTTAATGACACGAGACATTTTGTTAGAAAGATCATTGCTTACAAAACAACCATCATACAATATAGAACATTCCTGGGCAAACTATTAATAGTTTTTTTTTTACTATGTATGTTGTAAAAGTGATGTGAGTTCGAATCTAGGCCAGGACTGATTCTTTATTCCCCGATCTGAGCTGTTTTCCTCACTACCGAAAAAAAATCCAGAAAACGAAATTTTGTTAAAAAAGAATATTGATAAAAACGAAATAATCGTTATCAATATTTCATCTAATAAAATAAATCAAGTTAGAATTCAAAATGAAAGAAACAATAATCTACCATTTTTATTTCATAAAATGGCTTCAGTTTATTTTTCATTGTAAAATATGGTTTTGTTTGATCATTTTTACGATGAACAGCTCCGAACATAAAGGGAAAAGTCATGCAATGTGCTTAAGAGGAAGTCATGCTCAACAGTACATAGGGAGATCATAGGACTACACATTATATTACAGAACAAACAGGGGTCAGATATCTTCTAAAGGCATTAGAAAACTCAAATAACAATAGGCAAGCCATGTTGCAAAAATACCAGACAATCTCTAGACATCACGACTCACAAGGTAGGACCCCAGAGATCAATTGCGACGACCAAAAAAAAATAAGATGTCGTGACTATTTAGACAAGTTCAGAAGAAATTGGTCCATGATGTCCACGATTGAAAGGTCTGGCAAATCTCGGGGAAAGTATAAGTTCAATGACAGAGGTTAAAGTACTGCTGCCGATGCTGCTGATGCTACTGATGCTGCTGATGATGATGTTGAAAAGCGAGTGAAACATCATAGTTGATCGGTTCCCTAGTCGCATCTGGTCAATATCAATTTTCTTTGATTGTATGCTTTTAACTTTATCACCGACACCTGACCAATATTTATAACGATGTAACAAGGTTAATGGACTTTTATCAGGAACTCGCTGTTCTAGTCTTCAGATTCGATTTGATTTTTATTGCTTATTTTCATTCGATTCCCTTTCATTTTGATATTTCTTGATTGCACTGTGTACGTACCTTCCTTCCCCACCAGGGAAAGCTTTTACCGAAGGTCGGTTCAATGCGGGGTAAACTGTCTCCAAAATAGCTCTGGTGTCCACAACTTGTGTCACGAAGGCATCAGTACAAGTACTGACTTGCCCCTATTAGTGCAATCGGGTGGTACTGCCCCGGGGCTATCGAAGACTCCATCGCTGATTATCACAACAATTTAGATAGGAGTATTTCTTCATGATCAATCTCATCACGAGGTTGATATTGCTATCATCCAATGACTCTGTTCTTCTTAATTATGAACATTAGGTCTGTTGAGGCAGGGTTCAGAAGCCCGAAAGTCTACTCGATAGCAAACACACACAACGCATAAATAGATATCCTACGATCACGACTGAATCGGTTTAAAGCTGTCATCGGATTCTGCAGGGCCTCGAGATGCTGGCGAAATGAGCCCAGATGCGTTTCAAAGCTACCAAATCAAGATCAACGGTGCTGATGAAAAAGGACTTAGGGGATAAATCTAGAGTGAAGATCACAGGCACAGTCATCTCTACAAGTTCAGAAAAAAACAGTTAGGATTTTTGGTGAAGTTTTTGACAGCTCCTTGAGAGACAATATATTTATCCAGTCGAACTGAACATAGTTAGTTGGATGACAGAAATCAGTAGACAAGTCTAGTCAACCTGGGAAATCAGGAGCCTGAATATACATGCAAAGTATTCTCCTTTGGATCCTTTGGCTTCTCCTCGTCAATGGAGTTCTGATCTCGACAGTCGAGATCTTTGAGGAGAGGTTAGTAACTAAATGAGAAATGGTTGGCTCTGCCAAAGAGAATGAGTAGCATCACAATTTATGAACACCACTATAAATTGCAACTACTCTTTCAAATTTTTGGGAGGAATAAATCAAGGTAGGGTAGTAATACGTTCTAAAGTGATCTTAGGGTGATCACAGCAAAGATCTGAGAAAGGACTGGCATGTAGTACAGGACAGAAGATTCAGTTCAAGAAGCAGATGCAACAGAATTGTGGGAATGATCATGCTAGGCAGAGTCGGCTAACGGTCCTTTCCACTATCCCAACATCAGAAAGTGTGGGGGGGATATGCAACATAATACATGAGGTAAGGTAAGAAGTTGTGGAGATGCGAACCTGCAAGGCGGTAGGGGTAAAGCCACACAGATCATGGACAAGATGTGAGAATGAAGTCGAGAAGAGGGTAATCTGGATTTAGTTGTGGAGAGTCAAGCCACACCGGATTAATTTTCCCATCTAGGTAGTATAAGACGTTCGTCTAAGCCTTTCTAAGCATACTCATTGTGCTCCGAACCGGAAACCAGGAAACAATTCTTCTGCTGCTGTACAAAGGGAGGTACAGAGGGAGACATGATCCTTGCTATAGCCATCGGCTAAATTTTTTATTGGGAAAGTTCTCCTGACCCTTCAAGCAGACCATCACTTTCGTCAGATCGGAGGAACGACCGCTAGAATAACACTTGCTGGATCCCTTGGTTCAGTAAGGGATTGGCAGCTGTTGGTAGATGTTGGACAGCGGAGTCGAAGTTCCCTAACCATATCGTATACAACCTTGCGATCAGACATTATCGTTATGTCTAAGTCTGCTAGGCAAGTTGCGTTGCTTGAGCTGATAGTTCCATGGTAAGATCATCGAGAAGAATTCTGTGAAAGGAAGCCCACCAAATAAGCTGAACTGGTCAGCAGCAGTCCACGATCAGGATGGAAAGCAAAGTGCTTCCCGGTCGAAGTAAGGTGTCGGAAATCGCAGTCTGATCCCTGGCTAGAGTCAACAGAAACATTGGCATCGAGGGAGAGAAAAAAGTGGAGAACAAATTTGCAGTATCGGCAATGCAATAGAAAGGGCCTCAACATGGCTGTGATCAAATGAAGAGAGACATGGTGTCGCTAGCCATCGGGGAATAAGATCAGGTCTGATCAGTTGCAACTAGGTGTATTGTCTCAGAAGAACGAAAACCTCAGGAAGGTCGCTAACGATGTGCAAAGAAAATAATCATCAATTAATAAATGCGCACTATGACCTGTAAGTTCCATAGAATAATAAAAGTAAATGATGTTGATAATGAAGTAAACTAGATTGGCTGCTGCAGAGTTAAACCCCTACTTCTATTCTGATAGGGAATGATTACTAGTACGGTTGTACTGAATATACAATAAAAAAATGAATTTTAAAGTATGTCTTTGTATAAATGTAACCATTTATTAGAATGAAATAAGCGTATCTGTAATATACATTTTCAGTATTATTCATAAATTGTCAATTTAGCTCAGTCTATAACACAGCCCACTGGCAATCAGATGGCATTGAATTCTAATCATACTAGGGAAATGTGTCTTTTATATGCCGGTTCACACCTCTAATTTTAGTGTGGATTGTTTTTGATGTTCAGATTCTTGTTACGGTAGAAAAATAAATTCAACTTCAGTTTGGGAATATGATATTTTTCAACTTTTTCTACTCACCCCATCATATATATTGATCTATACATCAAGTTTTAAAGATAAGATTTTAGGCTAAAATTGCAGCCTGACCTATACAGGAGTGATTATTTTTTAAAGTTGGAATTCAAATCTGAGAGAAAGGAAAAGAGGCAACAGTC
>OY735239.1:2673804-2676304 GCA_963457665.1 Thysanoteuthis rhombus | reverse complement strand
TTATAAATATATATATATATATAGAGAGAGAGAGAGACAGACAGACAGACAGACAGAGAGAGAGAACGACTGAGAGGTGCATGGGACGTGGTACCAACGATTGTGTGTATATATTTATATATATATATATATATATATATATATATATATATATATGTGTGTGTGTGTGTATGTGTGTGTGTGTGTGTGTGTGTGTGTGTATGTGTGTGTGAGATCTGTATACGTATAACGCTATTACTTGCAACCAACTATTCTATTTGGATCCAATTCCAACCTTACTTCAAGTATATGACAAGATACGTGTGTATATGTTTGTCTGTACAATGGTATTATATACATTAATTTACACGTATGCGCATACACGTAGTTTTACAACTCTATATACCGACATGATATATATATATATATATATATATATATATATATACAAATTAAATCTATTTCCTTCTCTTAGGAGTAACGAAATCTTTTTTCTTCCTCTTCGTTGATGAAAAATAATTCAGTTTCAGAGAAATTAGATTTGTAGCGTAAAATCGCCATTACAGAATCGGACATTTTGAGAAATGCATTGTGGAGACATTTTACGCTTCGTTTGAATCAAAACAGCGGCTTATTCTGACTTATGTTGCAAGAGATTCATACGTCTTTTTGATTGGTCCGTTGAGAAAAAATGGCGTACGGTTAGCCGTAGCGAGGCTAAGCCGATATTCCTCCGTAATTTTGGGGTTAAATAGTTCTGGAATTGTTATTTGGCTCAGGAAATATGCTTGCTAAAGCGTTTATAGCTTGTCATGGTTTTGTTTTATTTTGTTCTGGTTTTCTTCATAATTTTCTTTCTTTAAAAAAGAAAGTGGGAATTATCAGAAACCGTCAACTAGAAGTGTCAACGTTGGTTTCTTCCGTTTTGAAGTTAGTCTGACTGGCTGACTAGCTGTCTAACTGGCTATGAATGGCTTGCGAATGCAAGCCACACAAATGGAGCTAAACGGTTGAAAATTATATGTTTTAGTCATTATTATATCTAAAAACAATTGTTATTAGTTTTCATGAAAATTTACCACCGAATTGTTGGGGTTTTTTTTGTAGTGAGGGTGCAATATACGATGTAACTTTATGCTAAATTGATCCCTTACTTTAGGTTCAGTAATTTCCAAGCTGGTTCTGTTCTGTTCCTAGTTTTGTATTTTCAAACCCGGGATTTTAATGATCAGTATAAAAGGATAGAGAAGTAACTTATTCATCGGTCACTCTTTTGCAAATTGTTAAATTGATCATCTCAAACATGGAATGCTGCCAAAAAATTGTGTTCCATCTACAGATTCTATTGGAAGACTTACTAGACATATTTTTCTTTCTTGAAAACGTTTGAATCATTTTCGTGATCTCTTAGATTTTTTTTTGCTCCATTTTTCCTATTCAGAAGGACCATGGTAGCTGAATAAATTTTGGGCTCGGCGACCTGGGTCCAATCTCCTGCAGGAACAATTGTGGACTAATGATCTTGGGGGGGGAGTTAAAAATTGATTACGCCACTTCAGGTGCTCGTTGTCCCTAAAAATAATTCTCATATTGAATATGCTGAATATGTAATAATGTGATGTGTAGAGCTGGAGCAAGGAGAGCTGAAGCCGTAATCAGCGCAGGGCACATTTTCTGTTCGATACGTTTTTTTTTTCTTTTTTCAAAAATGTTGTCATTATTTTCACGATTGTTTAGAAATGTTCATGTTTCGTCCATTCAGTGTGTTGTCTTTTTGTTGATATCTATAGTCATAGATAGGGCTGAAAGAAACAAAAAGATCGACCTTCGGATTGAAAACCATGAAACGAGCAATGGAAAGAATTATGCTCAACATTACATAAAGCGATCACAAGACGGTACAGTTTATAAGAAAGGCGACAGGTGTCAGAGATATCAAAGAATGAATTATAAAAAAATGACTCAAATTGCAATGGGGTGATCATATCAGACAACTGCTTGACATCACGACTCACAAACTGGATCCCAAGGGATTATATGACATATATTTTGCCAGCAAAGCATGCTGATTCTGCAACTGATGATGATAATGTTGAGAGAAATTATTGAGAAGGTCGTATTTTGTATACTTATGCGCCAGGACGCTTCGTCGATTTCGAAGATTGTTTGGGAAAGTGTTAGGGATCATGGGAGAAGTGTATGAGACCCCATGGCCATTGGTTGGCCCGTTTTTCGATAATACTGAATGGCTAGATACTTCCCGTATATATCTAGTGGAACCACGATTTCTGTACATATCTAACTGTGCGCAGGGACTTTGAAAGCGTTCATATATGTATGTTCGAATATGTCAGCAACTTATATTGTGTAAGTGAGTAGGCATTCGCATGACTCTCTCTCTCTCTCTCCCTCTCTCTTTCTAACTATATATATGTTTATTTGTGAAAAAGCCCCATTTTCATTAATTGTTCATTCTATTTACATTGTTTTGGCGAAATGATGTATTAACTGTGTGATAACA
>OY735239.1:2661304-2671304 GCA_963457665.1 Thysanoteuthis rhombus | reverse complement strand
ATGATATTCGATGATGATACGAGTGGTTTACTGAAGACCTGAAGATACTTTGTCACTTGATCTACAGCGACAACCACCAAGCAACAGGTGTGAAACTATATAACACAGCATTGATTTCCTTCATGTTCCACTTCCTTCAGCCAGCGTATCAAGTCAATCATAGTTGCTCAGCTCCCCAAGCATGACAACCCCTGACCTACGTAATGTAAAAGTGGAGAATTGAACAAGAAAGAGTTCTTGGAAGAGTAGCACGTAAACCCTGCGCCCACTCAATGTTAAAGATGGAAAGGGGGAGATAAGACTCCTTAAAAAGGTTATTTGATCTCGCTATCTCTGGATCTATCTAAGTTTTTCTGTTTATCTAGTATCGATCTTTTAAAATCTATCTATTTTCAGTGACATATAATGCAGATTGTATCTTGGGTGTGTGCACTGGTATATATGCGCAAAAACGTAAAACTATTGTATTGTCAATAAAAAAAACAATGAACTGTTGGTATTTATTGTCACGATGTTGGAAAGATGGTCCCGATTGTAGAAATTAGAGAATTGAAGGAAAAGAGAATCAGGATAAGATACTTTATATCAACGGATCAGAGTGTCTAACCTAAATTTTATTTTTCTCCCTATAATTATCCCATTTATTTTCTATCATTGCAACATCTAATGAACAGAGGGTCTGAAATTCCACGATTTACAATCAGGTTACTTTCCTCACATTGTATCAAATAGGCCAATATTACCCGTTGCTTTTTAAAGACAGTAAAATATGCTTGCGTTTCGCGCATCTATAGTAGAGAAATAAACACAGAGAACACCAGACGCCATTGCTATCGATCTATCTATCTATCTATCTATCTATCGATTAATCAATCTATCTATTTATCTATCTATCTATGTATCTATCAATCAATCTCAGTTTGTTTCTATCTTCTCATCAGTGTTGTTATTCCTCTTCCGTCTTTTATAATCTTCTCCAAACCGATTTTATATATCTCCAAATAATTGCGAAAAACCCAACACGATCACAAAAAAAATCACTGACTATTTTTTTTATCATCATTTTATTGTAATTACAAATCAAATCCATTTTTATTTATTCCGTCTTCTACTAGTAAAATAAAATAAAAATACCAACTACTTTGTTAAAGCAGGATTAAATTCACCGTGAAGAAGTACAAAACTGTCTGGAAAACAATTCTTGTTCATTGTGTTTTGCAGCACAAAGAAACAGAAATAAAACAAACAAATTCTGATATTTTTTTTGTCCATCTTCTATTTTGGAGTTAACTTTATTTCTACCAGCTAAACAACAATGGCAGTGACAATAACAATACCCTCACTAGAATTAGAACCCTTGAGTGTTACTGGGGAAGCTGAAATTTGGCATGCAACCTAATTTCCACCAGGCTAGAAAATCTATCGAGAAGAAATGGTGTCACTTGACCCAATTTACTCAACTGGTTACCGATATTTCCACTTTTATAACTTTAATTTCCATACATTATATCGTGAATTATCCACATTTTCATGCCATTTATCTAGAATTATATCAAAATACTAATTTATCCATCCCCTCAGATGGCCAAATTTGAAGATCCTTTTCAGGTAAGGGAAAATTGTTGCTACAAATGTTGAAAAATATCCCAAACTCATAAGCCACAAATTTACTTTAACCCCCACGAAGAATAGATGCGACAGGAAGTCTGTTCGAGGTAAGGATACAACACATGCAAACATGTAGATCAGAACTCTTTTTAGTCCTCCTAACTATTGTTGCAAGGACATAACAGCACTGGTTTTTAGGTTACTGGACTTAATCTGATCCCCTTTGACTATGAACACAAAGCAGTACTTCGCTTCATGGGGCAAGATCTTCATTGACTACGGCACTACTCCGCGTCTGTCTGGTCCTTTAAGTCTGAACTTTAGTCCGGAAACCTGAGCTCTGCGCAAGACTTATAAGGTAAGTTATTTACGTTCCACTCAGAGTGCAGTTCAACCCTGGAACACTTTTTTTTAAAAGATTTACCATTTAATTCCTTAGTGTGCCAGTTGTTCTAAAAGATGCAATTATGTTTTATTTCAAGTATCTGCCCAATTTACTAAAGATAATAGATACAGAATATAACCCCACTAGTTTATCCCTGTGATAGTTCCAATGAGTATATTTGAATTTCTCTCCAACCAAGAGACGGATCTACAATTGAGAACCATGCAACGTTCACATGAAAAAATTATGCTGGGCCTCACATGGAAGGACCAGAAGACAGCACAGTACTTCTGGGAAAAGACAAGAGTCAGAGACATCATAGAATCCATTAAAAATCTTAAATTGGCCATGTTGCACGAATGGTGGATAACCGATGGACATCACGACTCACGACATGGATTCCCCGAGATCACATGCGGAACCGAGGCCGACAGAATATTAGATGGAGAGATGAGCTAGCCAAATTCAGAAAGCAGTGGCTCTACGACACCCATGATAGAGAAGTATGGTGAATCCTGAGGGAGGTGATGATGATGATGATGATGAGGATGATGATGATGATGATGATGATGATGGTGGTGGTGGTGGTGGTGGTGGTGGAGGTAGTGGTGATGATGATGATGATGATTCTCTTTTAAAGACATAAATTACTGAACTGATATCCCATAATGACCCATTGTGGTTTGGATATATTTTTTAATCGTTTCCATTAAGGGGAATAGTCCATTGTTACCGAGAGAGAAATAGTAGATACGCACCAATAACTCAAACAATCACTTGAAGTGTATATATGGCAAAAATTTGTGTACGTTAATGCACTAAAAAGGTTTTAAAAATTGAGAAATCAATCGGTAACTTATCTATCAAAATCACTTGTGAGCCTCTTCCAATGGCAGATTAATCATTACGCTAAGTAGGTCCAAGTCTGGAGTCCTGGAAGGGAGAGAACTCGAAAGTAAAAAGATCGTCTGTTTGCTCAAACAGATTGGGTGGAGTATTCATGTGAGCATTTTAAATGATATGTAATTACTTTCGCACTTTATTTCATATCTAGGATATTACAAGTACTACTTGGTTTTTCAAATTAATCTCCAAACAAGTGACCATTTAGATGTAATGTTTTGGGGGACTTTGTACTACAGTACATAGTAGATTATCCCTCGTTCAATGGTATTGTGTATTTTATGTGATTCGACATCACGATTCTATTCAATGATTATGGTGGGTGGATGGGCAAGTAAAGAGAAGACTTACAAAAGTTCAACCTTGGACAGAAAATAATTTGTGAGTGGTCTTCCTGTTGGAGCAAATCTAGTTTAAGCTGATGTAGAATGGGAAGCCTTCGGTAGAGAAATCTCAACCTTCAAAAACATGAGTATCCCTATAATCCTAAAAATAAAGTATACAACCAGTGCATCCTCACGATAGTCACTTATGGAGCTGAAATATGGAAGCTAACCAAGAGACAAACCTACAAACTGAGAATCATGCAATGCGCACAAGAAAGAATCATACTCAACCTCACATGAAGAAATCACAAGACAGCACAATATATCAGAAAGAAAACAAGGGACCAAGACATCATATAATCCATTAGAAAACTCAAATGGCAAAAAGCAGGCAATGTTGCAAGAATGAAAGATAACCGATGGACATCACGACTCACAACTTGGATCCTCAGAGACCATATCCGAAACTGAGAACGACGAAATACAAGATGGAGAGATGAACTCGACAAATCTAGAAAATACTTACTCTGCAAAGCCCATGATAGAGAAATGTGGTGTATCCTGGGGAAGGTCTATGTTCAACAACGGACGCTAAAAGACTAATGATGATGACGAATAGCCAATAGTCAAGCAATTTTCTCAGCGATAAAGGCGGATTGCATTATCTTTTCCCCACTTAAAAGGTTTCCAAACAATCAGTTACGGCACTGAGTGTAATGATATCTGTACGACCACACTGACTGAATGTTATTACCAACCTCAGCGACCAAATGGTAGAGTATTTGCCTCCAATCTTGTAGATCGTGGGTTCAAGTCATACCAAAAGCTTCAACAAATACTCAAAACGTCTCTGCTGAGCTGCCAGCGTAAGGAGTTTCATTGAGGATTCCAGGAAAGGGATGGACTCTGCCCGGCCTTTTCACCCGGGAAAACAACTTCAACGGATATATAAATGAATAGATCGATCGATAGATAGATGGTAACTAAACAAAAGAAAGAGCAACAGAAAAATAAGAAAGAAAGAAAAGCACAAAGCAAAAGCCTGGTGAGAGATAGTCTGTGTCAGGCCATTTCACCCAAAATACACTGCTGGAAATAGGTGGCTCTACTACACTGTATAGAGGAACAGAAATCTCTGTACTGATTACGGGATCGAGGAATGGTACAAAACAGCATGAACCACTCCTCTCTCGTTTATTTTGACTACTTTTTCACTTTCAACTTTTGAAATTTCCGACGTTTCGATCACAACTCAATTCCTGCTGTCCTTGCGTGGCATTCAACGAACATCGCAGATCGGAAATTGACAATGAGTTTCAGGCGAGATACGAACAGACGTCCCTGTACCAGAGGAATATTGGTTTAGCGCCATGCTGCTTTGAGCACTTTATCACAGAATCTTACCTTTTAAAGAACATTCTTCTTAGTATAGGCTTTATCATTGACATATATGTTTTCTACAGGTTGGAGAAGTGTATCAGAAGTAGTATTATCTTCAAACTGTCCTATGGTTAGGTACACATAGTCAATTGTAAGTAAAACCGACTCTTGGCTTGCCAAAACTGTTGAAGGCTCGTTCCACCTACGACATCTGGTATCCCTCAATGATCACCCACCTAAGCACCGACCAGCTCAACTTCAAGAACCAGTGTATGCAACGTGATTTTGTTTTTAACCATTCGGAGAAAGGTTCTCCAATTTTAGTCTTTGTGTTGTGTGATCAGCAGAGAAGAATGACCATTTTGTAACTACTTGGTGGGTCTCAGCAATTCGTTGATCCACAACGTGCCAAGCTGGACGTCAGCACTCTACCATTTGGCAATTTGACGGATTGGCGCTACACTATCTTACTGGAATTTTTAATCAATTTAGACCCGTAATATAAATATTATCAAATAGTTTTTTTCGGTTCTAAATTGATCTAGTTTGCTTTGTATGCAGGTATCATGCATAAAGGCCCTACCAATGGGGTAAAGGGCTTGAAATATCTATATTATTCAAACTTTAATTTCATCTCAATAGGTTTTCGGTCGGGGTTCGATTTGCAATGTAATTCTATGCTAAATTGATCACTGAGTTCATGTCCAACTGTATTCACGCTCCTTCCTGTAAATCCTAGCATTTTTTTAGTGCACTGTCTAACAAATGTGAGAGAAATGATTCATCAATTGGACACCCTATTTCTTAATTATCCTAGTTGATCAACCCCAACATCACATTCTACAAAAAGACGTTGGTCATATGACGGTTTCTATTGCGTGATTATCCAGACCTGTTAGAGGACAGAAATACTTTAATGCACAATCGTAATGTTGAAATCTCTTGGAGAGTCAATAGAATTGTCAGTTTACCATTTCCATCCCGTGCGCATTCGTCACAATAATTGAATGAAGGAATCTCAGAAAGTGTCAGCTGTGAATGGAGAAGCAAGGAGGGTTGATAAAAGTCGATACAATTAGGCTTGTGCAATTAAGGCCGCCCCTAGGTTGCAATACAAAGACATGTTAGGGGACAGGAAACACGAACAGTGCCAGTGATAGATAGATAGATAGATAGATAGATAGATAGATAGATAGATATGAACCCAATCATGTATATATTTATATATATATATATATATATATATATATATATATATATATGAATGCACAGATCATATGAGAAGAAAGATAGAGATAAAATGACATGTAGAGATCGAGAGATAGAGAAAAAGATTGATAGGAACAGTAAAAAAGACAGACATAAAGAGAGAAAAGGAAAGAATTCTAAGATAAATAGAAATAAAGTTGACTAGAATCGATGGGTATGTGTATACTGAGATAGATAGATAGATAGATAGATAGATAGATAGATAGATTGGAACAGATAGATAGATAGATAGATAGATAGATAGATAGATAGATAGATTGGAACAGATAGATAGATAGATAGATAGATAGATAGATAGATAGATAGATAGATAGATTGATGGATGGATAGAAATCGCCTCATAGACTAAGAATACTTTTATGTGATGAACGCACATCTGAATACTTCACAGGTCTCTTTAGTTCCGACACTCCTACTTTCTGTCTGTCAGCCATCGTTGGAGTCTTCTTTTGTTCAATTCTAGTAATGCTACACTGAAGCGGAAGTTGCGCGAGTGAAGCTCCGAGCAGAGCTTCCGGTCACATGCCAGTCATCGAATTAGAAAACCACGCAATGCTTTGGTCTTGCATTTAATCATTAAGCTGCAAGAGAGACAAAGGCAACGAGTGGATTCCATGTTGAGAGAAAAGGAAGAGGTGCTGTTAAAAACCAGGCGGAGGCTGAGAGTGAAAGAGATTGTAGACGAGTAATGATGTCGTGGAGAAGCAAAGGGGGAAAATCAATTCCAAACGGAGAGAGAGAGAGAGAGGATGAATGAAGGATTGGGTTTGACATAAATCGGTCAGTTGACAATTATTTACAAATAACTAGATAAATAACGCTCAAATATTCATGAATATATATGAGTTTTTATACAATGGTTTTAATAGAAAATAAACTGTACAAATTCAATAATAAATATAATATATAAAAAAATAAAAAACAATGATAAACAGCGGTGCTGCCTCCAACAAAGCCTCTATCAGATGATAATCCTGGGGTCAGGAATGGTTTAGGGGCTTGAGGCATCATTACCACTAATCAAGGGCACAAATGCGTTACCTTGCGATATCACTAGGATTTGGTAATTTTATGACATGGCAGGGATACTATATCCATGAGGTATAAGCTCTGTTTTATTTTAGAGCAGTTGATGATAATCGGACTATAGTTACGTATATTGAGACGAGATGACATCGAAAGCCCAACATTGGACCTCAACAGAGTGTGTATTAATCGAACAGCTAATTGTCTATTTGGTTCTCTAACATGAACAAGATACTATCAGCTCACCGTTAAATATGAGATATATCAATTAACCAACAAATATCTTGAATATATAAGTGAGATGCCTCTGTTTATTTGTCCGTTGAGCTATGAAAATTATCTAAACATGGGTGAAACCCAACAAAAATTTGGGCTCCTAATCAATTGATCTGATCAGATATTTTTAAAAAGGGAGTCTTAAGAAAAATATTTTAAACGGGTTTAATGGGGTTAGGGATCTAGTTACAATGCAACCATGATTCTAAAATGGAAACTGTGTTGGCATAAAATTCTTCAGAGGGTCAAGAGTGGGGGTCCTTTTCCTGGATTGAATTGAAAGGTTTTGAGAAAAAAAGTATTTTTAAACATTTTAGAATGGGAGCTTAGTTAATGGTATTACGATGATGGAAAAATGGATTCTCACTTTTTGTTTTAAGTGTGATGTTAAGGATGATTTTCTAGTGTTCATGTTATTTAATCATCTAGTTGAGACAGAGAGACGGAACCAACGTTGGGGGGGGGGGGGAGGAATAGATGCGGTTTGAAATCAGGTACAGGGTACGGGGAAAGTGATTACTGATGAGGAATGAGAAGGGAAATCCTATAAAGAAGCGAGCCAGAAATAAAGGATATGTCCACTCATAAAAGTACAGGATGTAGTTGAAGAAATAGTCTAAATTAACGAAGAGAGTGTTTGACAGGAGAAATTCAGTTCCTGGAAGTGAAATAAAGGGGAAGGATGAATGAAAGTTCCAGTTTCCGGTAATGGGTTCTAGTGACAAGCATTTATAAATATTACATAAGATGAAAGGTGCAAATCTTGTTGCATTCGAACTGGCTATTATGAGTTATCTCCTTTGTACTACTGCATCAAATTGCTTAGTTACCAAGAGAGCGTATCTTGCTTCAGCTCAGTAGTCGGACACGGGCATGGATCGAACTTCTAATTCTAGCAAATTGGTCTATGTGTTAAGCTCGCTATTGATTGTGCTGGGGTTGGAGTCCCTCTCTGATACTATATGCGAGTAAATGACGTTGCTTTGCTAACGATTTACCCGAAAGTGAAAATCGAAAGCATTTTAGTGTCTAGAAGCAAATGACTCAAGAGTTGCCAGCATTGACCATCCCCGGCACTTAACCAAATCTTCTGCTCAAAGATTCTAGAGAACGAATTAAATTCCAATTTATTTTTTTATTGTTGCTCTTATTTTTTTCTCGGTGGTCGAGTTCAGGTGTTCTCCCTAGCTAATATTTGTATATTTTCACCACCTTCTCTCTCGTGTATCCTTACATTACTTCTCCCTCCGTGTTTTCGCCCTCTTCATCTTAGTATTACCAATTCTTACTCAGAAGCTAAAAATTGAGACAGATGATTGTGTGGACAAATTGTTAATTATATACAGGGATACTTACATATATATATATATATATATATACTATAATTAAGGTGGCTAATTCATTCCAAACCACTCTGTTTTACTTAGTTACATTCATTAGTACGGCACTATTCAAGTTGTTGCTGTATAAATGTTTTGGACTACACTACTGTTAATATAATATTAATCGGAAGAAAGAAAGAATTAACACTTACTACAGTGATTTGCAAAACTTATTGGCAAACCATTTAAGTATGAAAAATATCCAGATTCATTCTATACAATGAGCAGTTCCCCTTGTTATCCATATTAAAAGCGTTTTCTAACCCAAAATGGCTTAAAGGAAAGAAAGAACTACTAACTATCGATACAGGGAAAATATCAAATCATTACTGTACCCCAAAAGTATGTTGATTCATTGTTAGGCTGAGTCATTGATGTTGTTGTGGTGTGCGCTACAATATCCAGAGGTGGAGAAAAGAGGGCAAAAATGGTTACACAATGACTCAATAACAAATAGCAGCAAGAAAAAAAACACTTAATGCTGGTTTTGCATCTGAGTAACACATACATATGCCTACATATGCAAACGCATGGGCATGCATGTGCATCCCCCCCAATGCATACACACAAACACATGCATACACACACACACACATTTACACATTAATAGATAAAGAAAATGGTGCTGCTGCAGGAGTTTTTCTCTTTAATCACATTTTATGTTTATTCTATTTACGTTGTCTAGACCAAGTGATATATCAACCATTTAATGACAGGGGATCATTTCAAATGAAAGCTCCAATATAGTATAGTGCAATTTATATATATATATATATATATATATATATATATATATATATATATATATATATATATATCCCTGTAGCAGCCCAATCCTATTCAATCGCAGTGTTATATTTACATTATACATATATATGTATATATATAAACATATATAAACATATATATACATATATATGTATATATAAACATACATATATATATATATATATATATATATATATATATATATATATATATATATATATATATATATATATATATGTATATATTCATATATAATTATGTAGATGAAGGTAAGTAAATTGCGCAATAAAGGTTGAATAAATTTAAGAAAATGTGAAAAAGGAAAGGCAAACTTTTCAAGTCTAATTTTCGGGTGAAATAATTTTCAATGCCCTTTAACCAGTTTCATACATGTTCACAGAGGACTGATGTGATTCTCTTTCTGATCATTATTTAATCATACTATTAAGGGTTGCTCGTTGGAAAACAGAAACATATATAGTTAAACGTACATCATTAATAAGAGAGTCATCAATTTCAACGACGGGAAATCTTGTACATACACACACTATATATACATCCACACACACACACACACACACACACACATATATATATATATATATATATATATATATATATATATATATATATATATATATATATTGATAGTTGAATGATTGAATCATCAACAGCTG